>VWZG01007628.1:68789-80791 GCA_013396735.1 Grallaria varia
GCTGCAGTTTTCCTGAGGCATCAACAACATCAATGTGGGAGCCCGTGGCCCACCCCCACCTCTGCCCATCCCGGGCCAGCGCCTTCTGGATGGAGCACAAAGGAGGGAGAGTCCATGCTCCATCCCTTTGCACAGACTCATTTTTTTGGAGGTTTTGATTACCAAGTTATTGTTATTTGTTCTGTTCTGGTGTTTTGGATATAGATAGATAGATAGATAGATAGATAGATAGATAGATAGATAGATAGATAGATAGATAGATAGATAGATAGATAGATAGATAGTATATATAGTAGTTAAGAACTGTTATCCTTTCTTCTACATATTTTCCAAATTAAAATTTTGTTTTAAATTTAAAAGAGGCGTGGTCAATTTGGGAAAGGATTCCTAAATTGTTTTAGTTTCCTATGATCTAAGACATGGGTCCATTCTCACTGTGGCCAGCCTGCTGGAGCAAGTGTGGTGACAATTTTAAAGGCTAATTAAGTATTTGTCTCTTATCAGTATTTTTTATATATCACTTAAACTAAAACTTGAACTTCTGAAAGAACCAGGTTAGTGGGAAGCAATTAGTATTTATTTAATTAGCAGTGGCATTTAATTATTCCTTTAGTTATGTTTACGTGTCTGTATAAGAGCTACTGTTTCATTTAAGTTTAAGCAGAAGTAGTTTAACTTCAAAATGTTATAAGGACATTCATTAGACAGGAAATTTTCAAAAGCAGTTATCTGGTAATCTGGCCATTCTAAGACACAGATGCCAGTTAACATTATGGCTGTCATGTACTGTCATATATTGAAATATAGCAGTCAAAAAAAAAATTACATCATTCTACTGTGAAAAAGCTATGCTCATAATTTCAAGCCCAAAGTTGTCTTTCCATGTGTCCTTATTCTGTATAGTTGAAAACCTATGGAAAATTATTTTATAAACGACTAGCTTTTAGAAGTATTAACTAAAAAAAGGCTATGTTTTATTCTGCACAATTACTGGGAAAATATGGGAATGTTTGGGTTGAATTCCCAAGAACATCAATGAACTATAAAAGAATCCTTGATATTACTGCAACTTAGAGTCCTCCACAAGATCCATATGTATTTTCCAGTCTGAGCAACATTAATGTAAGTGCATGCAATATGACATAGGTTCTCCTCATTGTCTTAACTCCTGCCAAATTCAGTACTGCCAGGCTTATTTCTCAGTTTCATGCTCTCTCATTATTGCCTTACCAAGTGCATAGTCTTGAATGGTACAAAACGGACTTTCTTTGTTCCAGTTTTGACATGTTCATCCTTTGAAAGCAAGTATTTTCATGTGATGTGTTTGAGGACTCCCACTACAGCATGAGTTGGTCCAGGTGCGATCCAGTGTGAATAACTTTTTCTTTCTTGTTCATGATTGCAAGCAGTCAGATGTTCTCCTTGGATATTGGTCTTCCTATTATAAAAGTTTGGGAAAAAGAAAATTATTAAATGATATTTTGGTTAAAAAAAGGAGTGATGATATTAATTTGCAATATTTTATTACCATTCAGTGAATCACAGGATTTTTTCTTTTAGCTGATTTGAGATTTGGTGCAATTAAATTATGCAGCATTTTTCTTCCTAATACTACTATGTGCTATCAACACACCACTCAGACTTTTACATCTGAATACCTTTCAGCTCAACATCTTAGGCTTGTAGATGGATGTTGTTCTACTTGTTAGGAATGTTGCTCATCACTTTTTCTGTGTTTTATGTTCCGTCTACCTTTTGTATATTCTTTCTGTCTCTTCTTGGATATTTCAGGCCATAAACCAGCTAAGGTAGGAATGTTAAGTATAAAAAAGGAGGCAATGTCTAAATAATGAACTTAGCATTCTTTTAGTTATTGTGTGACCTTTCATATGTATGCCAAGGCCTGCAATTATGAAAGCTATTTAAAAATAGCAAAATGAAGTGCATATATATGCTACTGAATCAACAGAAAATGTTGATTTATACTCTAGTTAGTATACTTTCACATTCTTTTATTCTGTAGTATTAAAGCACTTTGGACTGTTGCTATTTTGTGGGGCTTCTGAGTAGCTTTTTTCCCATACAGTGCTTTATTGCCAGTCCCTGACATTCACCTTTCTAACACCTGTAAAAATAAATGAGATTTAATCAACTATCACTTCAAATATCATCAGAAAAAAAAATGGAATTGAAGCAGCCCCAAGAACACAAATGCCATATACCATGAAAACATTAACATTTAAGAAAAAAAGACTGTTTTCCACATTAGCCCTCTGGTAGTATATGAAGAAAAAAACCCGGAATAATCTGGACTGCAGTCTTGGAAGACAAGTTCATCCTGAGACAATTTTTTTTTGCAAAACAACAGTGACCCATCAGATGCAGGAATATGTTGGGGAATTTCTTGCAGAAAATGGACATGTGAGCGACCTCAGTGCTCTGGATGCAGTTATGCTGCGAGGCCTTTAAGACTGCAGTGAAAAGCTATTTTTAAGAAGTCTCCGTTGAGATCAACAAGGACAGGAATGTAAACTTACAGAAGCTGCAGCAGAAGATTGAAAAACAGTGGCCGCAGAGAGTGATCACGAGGACTTTATTTTACACCAATAGAGTAGTGTGTTATTCACATTAACCAGTCACGGGGTGGTTTGCAGTGTGTGTGCAGTGTGTATCCTATCTGGGTTATTTAAGGGGTGTTTTCACAATAATAAATGGCATTACCTTGATCATATTGGTCGTCTAGTGGTGTCCACTAGTTTCCCTCGCAATAGGAATTGGCACAAATTGTATCTTTTTTTCTTTTGTATGTGTATGATAAAATTAATTTTAATTTATATCTGTATCCCCTGCAATTAGATAGCAAAATCAGTTATTACTGTCTGGTATCTGCTGCTTCAAAGGACTTTGAAGAAAAGAGAAAAAGAAGGGAAGGGAAGAGAAGGCTATTTGAGTTAAGTGCCTCTACGTCTGATTTCATCCTTTATGTCTTTTTAGTTTCTGATCTGAGTAATGGACTGGCAGGGCACTGAGATGTGGGTTCTGATGGGTATCACCTTTGCACAGAGACACAATTCAGTGAAAAATAAACCTTTTATTGTCCTCTTATATCCCTGACTTTAAAGTGTGAAAAAGGAGAGCAATTCTGATGGGTCTGTCATAGTGATTGTCCACCTGAAGGAAGTTGGTATTAATGAGGTCTTGATACTACACTCGCTACTTAGGCTAGGTTTTAATTAATGAAGGTGTCGGTCCTTAATGCCTTTTCCTCAAGCACCTTCTTCGCTCTGTGATGCTTCAATTCAGCTTCCAATTTCAAAACTGATTACATTGAATGAAGGTTCCTTCATTTTGTTACAATTAAAATCTTTGCTATTAAGATAAATGGAAGTTGCATCTTTTGTTTTTCATCTTGTGATATTTCAGTGCATGCTGTTGGCACTGGGAAATAGTAAATAATATCTCAAAAGCTTTTTCTCAAATTTTGAGAAGGCAACAAAATTACAGTCAAGTAGCTTTCTCTTTTTTTGTGTGTGTGTTCTTTTCCTCTGGTGCTAAATGGTTATTAGTTCAAATTCATGTCTGCTAAACCCTATAGAGTAAAATTTTTGAAGTAGCATCTCTCTCTTCTAACAACCTGTGTGACTTGCCTCCAGTTCCAGAGGTATTTGTGTGTTCTTATCTATTAAAAATGAGTCTGCAAAACATCTATATGCAAGCCTTTATATGATAGACAAGAAAGGTTTACCTGATGCATACTCTTCTCATACTGTAAGCAAATCAATGCAGTGCCCTTAGAGTCTGTAGCCTTTTATAAACTTGTAAATTGCAGAAAAGGATTTTGTAATTTTTTTTTTCTATGCAGCTCTACTGATCAGAATGAAGCTGCCTAATAATGAGGTTTCTGGTAAAGTCTTTTTCACTCATTCAGCTAGTTCAGTAGCAGGATACCTTCAGATCTTGATGGCCTTTATATTATTACCTTGGTTTTTTCTGCTCCATATAGTGGCTGGAATTCATCTTTGTGAAACTTCACGGACATGTATAGAATTTCACATTTAAAAAAATCTTTTTAAGTTTACTGAAATATTACTGCACATTATATATGATTTGAAATGTCAAAGGAACTTTTGTTTTGTGAGATTAGCTGTTGTATTCCACTGTATACTTGGCACACAACAAAATCAATGGGTTTTAGGCTCCTAAATAGTACAATTGCTTTTAAGTTCTTTAGCTGTTGATACTTATGTTAGCTGGGAGAGGCAGATGAGATGAAGAAAAGTGAAGTCCAGGATCTGGTCTTTAAAACCAAGTAGGCAACTTCAGAGGGTAGGCAATAATTTTCTGTGCTAATGCAGCTCTAATAGCTGAGACTATGAGTGTCTTTCCCTTCCTGACTCTCTAAGTCTTGCTTCCTACCGAAATTGGAAGTAGTAGGACAGTCACAGATGGTTCCAGCTGATGATTCTGTAAAGCCCCAAAGCTGTGTCTGCTGAGTACTGGTGAAGCAGCTCTTCAGTTTTCTGTCATGTCCAGCCCACTTCTGTGACTTTGGGTCTGGCTATGCAAGGCAGTCCGTGTCTGGCTAATGGACCCAAACCATATGGCAGATGTGAGATGACCTCATGCAATTTTGTTCCTGCCCCAGCTGTGTTTTCACAGTGGTGGTTTCAGTCAGTTTTGTGGGTGAGTGTAGCTTCTGCATTCTTATTTATGAGCATGATGTGTCTTTTTAATCTCTGTATGTGGGCATAGCATTGCAAGGCAAGTTGTTAATTACATGTTACTTTTCAGTTCAGTACCTTAAGTGCTCACCAGATAGTATTTGCAAAAGTGGTTATCTTTAGAGCTAAGCTGTAAGATTTTTGGGGTCTTCTTCATTTACTTATGCTCTGTAGTAGTGGACCACAATTAAACAATTGACATACTTGGTTCTGGCCAGCAGAATTTCTTAATGTTGCTGGATACCAAGGCCAAACTTCAGCTGTCAGATCTATAGGCTGTCCTCATAATGTGGGAAACCTTTTTCCTTGTGGTTTGTTAAAAGTGTTACACCCACAAAGCTGAAAGCCTATTTGTCAGCCTTTCTGTTCTTTGGATAAATGTGTGACTTATTGTGCTTTAATTGCATCCTAGAGGAATTGACAACTAAAAACTTATTGCACGTGGCCTATCCAGTCAGGAAACAGAAACTAAACTGATCAAGCCAATCTGGGGTTTGGAATACAAGAAAGGTGATATAACCTCTTTCCTCCTCTGGTGGAGAAAAATGCTTACAGAGAACAATTTTTAGGCTTAAAATCAGGTCTTTCATATACAGAAATCTCTTGACTGGAACTAAGACAGAACATGTTTTCAAATAAGGATGTCAGAATAATCTGTTTTCCTATTCGAGTCACTGCTTAGTTTTGTGCAAAAGGTACTGCTAGGGCCAGAAGTAAGATTTGAGCCTCAGAGGCCCATTTGCTGGTTAGCTGTTCCTGTTGGAAATTCTTTATGTGACTTTTTACTCTGCTGATGATAAATCAATGTGGCTTTAGGGTAGACAGACAGTAGAACCATTTCAGTTCATATGAGATTAAGGCTTTCCCCTTTCATATCAAGAAAAAAAAGGGAAGTCCCTTTATTTATGCATTGTGGACATTATCATAATCGTCCTTTATTTTGGTTATATCAGTTCTCTGCAACTTTATCTTGGCAGATGATCTTGCATCCAGTTGAATGATAGTGATGAGTACTACCTCTTGAGTTGCTGTTAGTATTGCTCTGCAATTTGTCTAGGGAACAGGACTATCAGGACTGTTAGCAACCCTGGGCAGCAGATTTCTCTGCTGCACAGACCCATCTCTGACAGCTTTATTTTTTTCCCCACACTGGATGGTTTCCAGCTTCCCAGAAGAACTGACAGAACTAACAATATTTGTCCTGCCACCATTTGTTTATTAAGTTGTGTGCCCAAAGCCTATGAATTGTGATCTTCTGACAGACGAAAAGTGTCTCAAGTTTATTTTCATATCTCCACAATTATTGTCATTATCTGATGTCTGAAAAGGAGAATAAACTTCTAGTGAGTACTTTCTTTAGGCTAAGTATGTTTTTGGGCAGTCCTTGATACATATCATTGTTGTCTCCAGATAGCACAGTTATTAGAGTTTGATTTTTCTAGTACTCTTTAGAATTTTTTTCCTTTATTTTATTTACAGGGAGTGAGAGGGAGCATATATTTAGTATTATCTCCTTAATGCTTCTTTTTATGGCTTATAAAAAGACAAAGAAGTTAAAAACTGAACTACAGGAAGGTTATACAAGACAGCGTTGGACAAAGGTTTGTTGCTTTCCACTTTAACAGGTGCAGGAAGATGATGGATTTTGAGAGTTGCACTTAGCATGGTGGTCTGCAGACACAGCTTGCTCAGTCTCTAGCATGGATCTAGGAATTTATATAGGGTTGTGGATGGCCAGACAGTTTCTGAGGCTGCTGCCAGTTGCTATGCAGAAAACTTCTGCATCTCTGAGCCTCCAGGCATTCCTGCAGGTGTGTGTGCACATCAGTCTTTGGGTCAGCATTCATCACAAATATCCAGGCAGATGCAGAGTCAGAAATGGGTTTCCAACTGAATTCATATAATCAGAATGCATCTGCCATGCCACCTCTTAGGTCTGGTGGCTGTTCCTGATATTAAATTTCATTGAGCATTGATTGTCGCACTTTGGTATGTGACAGTGGTCCTCACACTGCAACTTGGTTATTATCCCATTAGAAAATCCTTTGTTCCTCTCACATGAGCAGAACTGTGTCCCTGGGACATTGCATAGCATTATAACTTGTCAGATCACTAAAGGCACTTCATGGTCACTTCAGTGTCCAGTGTTTGGAGAGCCTTCCACTGGTGCAGGAGCACTTGCTCCATGCTGGAGGATGTGATGTGCTCTTACTGATTTTGAGGTTTGCTTCTGCATTCATGGCGGGAAGTTATGGTGTGGTCCAGGTTTCACTTGCAAGAAATCTAGCTTGCACGCATCAAGATTACTTCTCCATGATGTAAAACAAGCAGATTCCATGTGCAAACAATTGGATACTTAATTTCAAAAGTGGATCTCTGATCTGAAATAAAATGTTGACATGGACATACCCAGGCAGGACTCTATCCTTCTTTAAGTTCTTATAATATACTAGTTGCTCTCACAACTTGTTACTTCTCATTACAGGATTTGTAGTATAACCCTCATTTGATCATCACTGTGATGGTTATGCTGTCAGTAGTAGCAGCAGACAATATAAATGTACATATCCCTATGCCAGGGTAACTTGATCCCCAAAACAAATGAGAATATCAAAAGAGAGGCTGGAGGAGAGATTCAGAGGTGGGCAGAGAACCCAGTTCTTCACTCTCAAACATCCAGTTCTGGGAATGGATTAGCCTGGATCAGGCAGATGTTCACATGAAGCACAGGCCAAGTCTAGGAAAGATGGTTAGGCAGTAAAATATGCTGCTTGCCAAGGGTTTAGTTTTTATTTCTCAAGTTTATGTTGCTTTGTTTGAGTCACTTGTGTGTTTTCCAGTTCAGAGGTATCACATTTCCTTCCTATTTCAATTTAGGAAGGAATTAAAATGTCATATTTGAGGAATATGGCATAACCAGTCTTTCTTATATATCATAAGAAAGGAGGAGTGTGGGGAAATCACCGCTATTGACTCAGTCCCTGCTCACTCCTGAGCAGCCTTTTCTCAGGCAGTCTCAGCGGGTTCTGACACGCTCTCTCAACCTGGATTACTGCTAACAGTGGATCTGTATCTTTTAAACTACACTTCAGTGTATCTCATATTTAGCATTTCACAGTGCAGAGAACTAAAAGAAGATTATGCAACCTCACTTCCTCTTGCTATTAATGCATTTAACATCTCTACTTAATACAGTCTAGTTTGGTTGCCATTAGAGATGTTAAATCAGTTCAGAGTTATGAACTCTCAAATTATTTTGTCTGTGTCATAGGTTAACTGCCTGATTACAGATAGAAATTGTAAGTCCAGCTGATTCATCAAGTTAATTAATTGAATTACTTCATCAGGATTAGCTGTGCAAAAATAATATAGGTACTGTGGGATAAGTGATTCTTTTCCTGCCTCTCTTTTTTCCAGTCTTTCTTATATAATTTTGCTTCATTTTAAACCTGAAAAAAATAGTTTCTTCATGAAATACTGAGTTTTAAGGAGAGAGAGTCTATGTATTGTTTTGTTAGCGCTGATAGCAATCTTTGTTGTTGCAAGCTAAAGCAATCATGCTTTCAGATTAATGCATTCCTGGTGACCTAGTGGTCTTAAAACTGGCTCTGGAGTCACAGAGTGCAAAGCATCTTTAGACTCAGTGCTGAGGGGAGGACTGTTACCAATAGATGAGCTTTTCTTTTTTTGTTGTTTCCTCTGTATTTCCACCGTCTGCAGGAATGGCAGATTTTCATACTGTGCTTTTTAAACAAGGAGAAAATGAACACAACTAAGTGCAGAAGTGTTAATAACATTTAGAATAAGTTTTCACATATTGGAATAGCTTTTTTTTCCTCCATCCTGGGCACTCTGTCCCACTCAGGCTTCAGAAAGCAGTCAGAAGAACTGAGCTGCAAATATCTAGTTGGCACCAAGGATACAGACTGGCTCCACCAACCCTCTCTGCCTTTCCACATGTCAGCAAGGGTAGATTTTTGAAGCATAGGCAGAAGTGGCTGGTCCAATGTGGTATTTTCAGTAACTGACACAAGCTAGAAAACTCTTCAGATTCCTCTTGAAACACATGCAAAGAAACCAAGAGCAGCTTTGCTTAAATAACTTGTTTCTTCATGAGCCAATTCTTCACTGAATTGATTTTGGCATAGAAGTATGTAATATCTGTTATTTTTCTACTGATACAGCACTGCTCCTTTTACATTCAAATAAAAATTACCTTTGCCTAGCACATATGTACAATATAAGTTCTTTGGAGCAAAACCCAATCTGTATCGCCATCATGTTTTGAATGCAAAAGTGATATTTTAAGAGTCCTGCATATTGATTGAGTAGTCCTTACTCAGAAAATGTTCCTGACCAGATGTGGGTATGAACAATTTCTCAGAACTTATCTATATATCTAAAACCAACTATGTATAAGAATTTAAGGCAATTCCAGGCCTCAGTGCGATTCTCTAATAAGAGGTTGCTGCATGTCATAGCTAATTTACTTTGCTCTTTCACAGTTTCAGGCTGTGATGGTGTAATCGGAGATAAGCTTGGGAATCCCCCACCTTCCCACAGGTTTACAAGTCCTTAGTTAAATCCTAGCCACAAAGTTAGTATAAATTTTGCTTTGCTTCTGTACTAAATTTATTGTGTTACACTCCAGAAAATGGCCTTGATGGACTTGAAACGGATCATTGCAAAGATTAAAATCATGGCTGAAAATGGTACCAAGCTTTTGGTTCACACAGGAGGTTACAGCTTGCAAAGGACTGATCTTAACTTGAGGGGAGATGTGGTTCTAGTGGAAAAATGGTCTGCTAACTTGTTTATGGCAAAGAGAATAATGTGTTGATCCTGGATGTTGTGGAGCCGTCTAAGTTCAGAGCTGATCATTTTGACAGAAAAGGTAAAAATAAATACTGTCACTTACTGACAAAGCAAAATGCCCTTTGTATTTAGTAGAGTACTAAGAAGAATTTCTAGACCACTTAATGAATAATATCGTATTTTAACTTTTGTTCTTGTTTATCCTTTTTAAATTATTGCTTTTAAAACATTGGTAGCTGCTTCCTTTGAGAACACACACAGAATCAGTCTCGAGGAGAAAAGACAACGCAGAAAGAACTGTACCTTGCCAATACTGCCTATGGAGACTTTCTGCTGTGCTTTTTGCAACCAGACTTGCCTATCTCGCATTGGCCTTTTTAGCCATCAGCGCGCTTGCAGCAAGCATGGGTAGAGCCCTTCCCAAATCTTCGTTTGCGAAGCCTGGCCATGAGGATGATGATGAGGTAAATACCACATTTTCTTCAAAGCCATTTTTCTCTTCTTGAGACAATTTGATTGCTCAGCTGGGTTCCAATCCTTTGCTACAGTATCTGCAAGTAATTTTTTAAATTAACAAAAACTTCTGCTATGACTCATAGTAACTTTGACACACCTGGAAGAAAATATTTTCAGCATAAAGTTGTCTAAATTTCCAGTTCATACAGTATTAATTGCTTATAAATAAACAATGCTTTTCTTCTTGAGACAGCAAATCATAATAACGGGAATTTAACTGGGGGAATTTTAGGTGAAACAAAATTTAAAAATAAAGCAAACTGGTATAAAAATGTAGAGTTTACACTACTTTTTTCCCAAAGCACTTTCATATTTTTCCCTTGAATAGTTACTTGAATAAGCCCCAGTGGGAAACAAAAGAAAGGGTCAGCTTTTCAGTTGGTGTGAATCAGAGTCACTTCAGTGAGTGAATCAAACTACTGCAAATCACATAAGCAGAGGATCTAGCCTAGAGTCCTCAGCTGTTCTAGCAGTTTTCACAAGGGTAGAGATATTTTTATTATCTGCTGCTGTTGGTAGGATGACTGGTTACTGTGGCGCTTGCTGGCAGACTATCATCAGTGGTTGCAGCTCCAAGAAAAGAGTTAGTGCTGTTCACAAGGGTGCTTTGTGCCGGAATAGAACTGGCTGTGCCATGATACTCCTCATTCTCTTGGTGGAAAGATGATTGATCCATTTGAAAAGGCATTGTGACATATAAAATACCCCACTGATTTTACTTGTTGACAGTGCTTAACAGTGACCCTGCAGAGAGCCACAGAATTAGTTAAAACTTGTATGTGGAAATTACTTGAAATGTGCTAACTTGCATATATGTTTACATTCTCATATGTAGAAAACAGATATTTAAGGGAGTTACCTCCAAATACTACAAAGAATACTGGAAATAGGTAACTTTTTAATAGATATTGTTTAATATAGAATTTAAACATCTAAAGTCGCTGTATCATCCTACAAATTATTTAGCATGATTTCAATCGCTGAATAAAGGCATACTTGGTTTGGTTTTGTTTCTTTCCCCTCTCAAAAAGCAGACACGACCACACAAATATAATCAAATCAAAACAATCCGTCAGAAAAAGAGTGTGACCTTTGCAAGTACTTTCCTGGACCTGGGATGTATGAAAGTGTTCCTCAAACAGCATAAGAAAGGAATTGCAGACGTGGTTCAAAGCAGAAGTCCATATAGTCTGCTCTTTTATCTAAAACAGTGTTATAGTTTTAGAATCTGNGGACAAAGGAGAGGAGAGGGTCTACTTTGTCCAAGGAAATGATTCCACCCCGTCCCTTCGCAGGAGCCAACCCGCGAACGCACGTGAGTTTCACTAGGAGAGCTGTTCGTGTTTTCCCTGAACTTTGTGGTTTTTCCCCCTCCTGGCTAAGGCGCGACATCGCCACCTGCTGTCCATAAATATAATTGCACTGAAGTGGAGCAGAAACTCCATTTGTTTAAAGGTTTTGGTTACAGGTTTGTTGTTTGNACTTGGTTTGGTTTTGTTTCTTTCCCCTCTCAAAAAGCAGACACGACCACACAAATATAATCAAATCAAAACAATCCGTCAGAAAAAGAGTGTGACCTTTGCAAGTACTTTCCTGGACCTGGGATGTATGAAAGTGTTCCTCAAACAGCATAAGAAAGGAATTGCAGACGTGGTTCAAAGCAGAAGTCCATATAGTCTGCTCTTTTATCTAAAACAGTGTTATAGTTTTAGAATCTGTAATGGAATTTTTTTCTTTCCTAACCAACACAGAGTTTGGGAGCTAATGGCCAAACCACCCCCCACCACTACTAGCCAACAAAAGAACTAGCTAACTGCCTGATTCCTGGGGGAAGGTGTGGGGGAGAAGTTTCTTTTCTTTGGTGCAGGACCTTTTGTTTTTGGCGGCTGCTGGTAGTAGAAGGATCTCAGAGGGAGCTCCTTTGGTTTGGGTCCCCTCCCCTCCCCCCCT
>VWZG01007628.1:80955-95003 GCA_013396735.1 Grallaria varia
ATATATATATATAGTAGTTAAGAACTGTTATCCTTTTCTACACATTTTCCTAATTAAAGTTTGTTTTAAATTTAAAAGAGGTGTGGTCAGTTTGGGGAAGGAATTTGAATAGACATTTCCATGTTTTCCTCTAAACTAAAACAAACAGAAGCTGCTAACAGTTCTCTAGTGAAGAGTATAAAAATTGAGTAATGGTATCATGGCACTTCCCCATAATATTTTTTAGTCTCCAACATCTGCATTACTAGCTCTCTATACATTTTACCCTGGAAATGAGTATAAGACTGTCATTCCCACAAAACTAGGGCGTAAGGTCTCACCACAGCCTGCGTATCTGTTTTGTCCTCAATCACCTTTTGTTTGTTTGGATTACCTCCTACTACCAGTAAGCTTTGTTGGTGGCCTGCAGGTGGAAGGATGGAACTGCTGGTTCCTATATGTTTTTGTGTAGCACAAATGATTTTATAGACCGCCATCGTAACTCCCCTTAGACATCTCTGTTTCAGGTTGTAGACCAGAGCCCATTTATTCACCTCCTATGTGGAAGTTGTCCTGTGCCTTCCCCATTCTTGTCACTTTTCTAATGAAATTTTTCCAGTTCTGCTGTAGGCTTCTGGAAAGGGGAGCCAGAACTGCCTGCATTATTCAAAATACTGGCGCTCTCTGGATATATACAGACACTGAATTATGTTCTCTATTTGGTTTTCCCCCCCTTTGTTCTTTTTCCAGTAATATGTATTGTTTGCTTTATTGATTGCCTTTCAGTAGAAGTGAAAGAAAGGCACAGCAAGAGTAAGCATAATTGATGTCTAATTTCTCCAGCATCCTTCTTTATCCTTCCTTGACTTCAAATATGAATAATGTAGTTTTATTTCTCTTATCAAAGACAGGTTTGGTTAGTTTACTATGTTTGCTCTGGAATGGGGAGATCTGTAAAGAGCATTTCAGGAGTTTCTCTTGAGTTTGAACATAAGCACTAATTGAAAGTGCATTATTTTTTCCTGGAGACTGCTGGTCATATTTT
The DNA here is from genome assembly GCA_013396735.1 of Grallaria varia. NCBI lineage: Eukaryota > Metazoa > Chordata > Aves > Passeriformes > Formicariidae > Grallaria > Grallaria varia. The sequence continues at coordinate 81,980 of VWZG01007628.1, forward strand.
TCCTGCTTTCAATGGTGGCAGATGAGGGGTCAGAGAAAAGCTGCTGCATTTGATGCTGGATTTCCTGCATACTGCTCTTCTTGGCATCAGCAATCAAAGAATTAGCACATCTCTTTTATACATTTTACAGGAAGACTTTGAACAGGGAATGGGAGAGTCACCAAGGAATTCAAGTGTTGGGCTCTGATGAGTGGATTTTAGCATCTCTCCTCAGTGAGCAAGAGGAGGAGTGCCGCATGCTCTGCTAAATGAAGTGTGATAGAGGTCCTCAGCCCAGGCAGTCCTATTCCACCCGTGAGCACTTCAGGGCTTCTCACCTTGTACTGAGAGCAGAAGAAACAGCACCTCTGTACGCCGAAGCTGTCTGGTCTTGTATTATCATGCCTACTCCAAGTGGAAGTGGGCACATAAGCAGTACATCCACTACTGTTCAACCACCAACCCAGTGATGCATGTAGAAGTCTGGACAGTTTTAGAACACTGCATCTGGCAGCAGGTGCTTGGCTGGTGTAAAGTGTCTTCAGCAATCCTGTGATGCTCTACACCAGCTGAGGATCTGGTGCCAGTTATGCAGTCAGGACTTCAGACAGTTGTCTGAACTGAAAGCAGTTGAACTTCACCCATTGATCATTTGGAAGGGATCTTAATCCTTGCAGAGCTTGCATTCTTCAAGCCTTGTAACAAGACGTTGGTTGTTTCATTCAGTTAACCAAAACTAATCATCAGATGTAAAATGTTGCAACTGACACAAGTAAGGAGTTTCCGTATTGCTGATATCTCAAAAAACTTGAATCTACAAAATTAGCCAAGTCACAGGGCTTTAGAAATGTAACAGCTTTCTGTATAAGCACTATATCATTCAAATCAGTGGATTAACATGGATTCTGTGAGTGAAAATCTCACTAGTTTTGTAAGTGATTCAAGAATCTTGCAACTGTAAGTATGTAAGAGAAGAATCCTCCTTAGTAAAAACTTCTCACAAAGTGTCTGTGTGTCCAGTTTTGTCCAGTACATTAACTAACGTGAAAATCACCCTCAAAAAGATGTATGCAAATGCTTTATTCTGACTGCATGTGCTTGAGGTATTTGTGGAATCCCTCAGTTTAATCTTGGGGTTTATAGCTCTTCCTCTTTAGGTAGTGTTTGTTGACATTTTCAAGAGATGGTTTCCCTAAGAACTGTCATAAAACCATGAATGAATCTTTAGGCAGTTACATTACTTTGTGAAGTTGTAATAGGGAGTGTGATAACATTAATTCTAAACTGAAATAAAAAATGCAGCTACATAGTACTTTCCACCTTTTCATGGTTACCTTTTACCACATGGTTGTAAGGCATACATGTGACAAATTGCTGGGTTCTAAAGGTTTTCACTAAAATAGCATTTCTTTCTTTTTTTTTTTTCCCTACACATTTATTCCAAAATAAGTTTCACTATTTTAAATGCATGTGTTTCAGAATGACTCATTCAGGAGAGAAATAACCCCACTTAGCTTCAGAGAGTACTTAGTGATTACATACTCTGAATTTACAGTTCATAGCAAATAGATGATCTACTTACAGAAGAAACATTCTCAAGAGTCCTGTTCTTAATGAAGTGAAGGAACTGTGTGTGTTCATACATAGAAAAATAAGTAAAATCAAATGAACAGAAATCATTAATTTCTGTTCACAAAGATGAACTAGAGGGAAAATTAATAGATAAGGTAGATGTAGTAAAATATTGCTCTAAACTATCTGATTATAGTTTTCATGATACTTTTTAAGAGTCTTCTGGGGAGCTTGACGGTTGGGTGTGTTTTATTTTGTTTTTAAAAAAAGCATAAAATCTCATCAAAAAGGAAGGGACAAGAGATCAAGAGGATGTTTTATTATTTATCAGAACTGCTATAAAATGAATCATCTGCATTCAGGGGGTGTTAAGCATCTGTGGTTTATGGCTGAGAGACAGTTGGAGAATCATGGGCTGGCAGGGGTACACACAGACTGAAGCAGAGAGCCGCTCAAAAAACGCCAACAGTGGAGACATCAAACTGGGAAAAGGAAGATTGTGGAAAGCACCATTTTCTAATAATACTTAAGGAATGCAGCAGGAATTCCTTTCCCAGATACAATTTCTGAATATTAAAATTCAAAGTGTTTCAGGTTTAAGGTGTAATACCACCATAGACTTAAAGGTGATTGAACAGGAACTCATGTATTGTAAGACTGAATTATTGCAGGCATCTTGTTAAAAAACTTGTAACTGCAAGTTATGTTGTATTTTAATCTGTTGTTGTACAATTGCTAATTCAAACTCCAGAATCCCACCTATGATGCTTTTATTGCTGCTGTTCTTGAAGCCTGCAGCTCTCTGATACTGATTTTCTGAAATACCCCTAGGCATGCCATTGCTGTAGCATTTTCTCCTCCACTGAAGGTCTGAAGAACTGAAAAATCTCAAGACATGAAAAATAGTAATGAACACTTAGAAAAAAGGAATGCAAGCCTGTAAGTATAGTAATACCCTTACATCAGCAGCTTGTTAAGGGCTGTTTTAGGTATCATGTTCAGATGCAATTTAGAAAAACACAGTACTGAAAAGAGTAAACTAACCTAATTTTAGGACCAGTGGGGAATTGGAATGGAAGATGCAGGAATCAGGGGTTTCCAAGTTAAATAAATGCTGGAAGGGCAATTTTCCCCCCCACCATTGTCTGAGCTTTGCCAAAGGCTTCTGAATAAAATCCGTAACAGAAACAACACTTGTTTTATATGGTAACTTGCAGTATCCCTCTCCAAGGGACTTCTGCCAGGTAGTAGGACACGTAACCTGGCCTCTGGGATTGCCAAATGTAGCTTTCACTGCAGATTGTTCAAAGGGTTTGTCACCACCACCAGTTTACTGAGATTTTGTCATTTTCATAAAAGCCATGTGTCTTGAGACTGTCAGATTGACATCAGTCTACTTGAAACAGCAGGTAAGATTAAAAACAAGAGATAAGCTCCTGGCTACAAAGCTGAAAAGGCTACTGGAAAAGGAAGACATAATGTAGGGAGAAGAAAAATGTAAATGTACCTGAAAGCAATCCTTTATCCAAACCACCACAGAAGATTATGACTGATCTTAGCTGCCATAGCTGAGGGCTGATGCCACAAAGCCTGGACAGAGAATTGCCTTCAAGAAGAGATGTATGAAATGACTTTGGGAAGGGAGCAGCTTAGTCCTGCTTGCCCCTGACTCAAAGTATCCTCTTTTCCTTGGTCTCAAACAGGCCTATTGAGCTTACTAGAAGTATTTTCCTGTCTGTTTTGTTAAAAAAAACAAAACAAAAAAACAAAAAAAACACAAAAAACCAACAAAGCCCTCCCCCAATAACAAACCAAAAAAACACACACCTCTGTTAATACACATCCCTACTAATATTTACTCCATTTTTTTTCACTAATATTCTCATGTATTCACCTTCCCTGTATTGGGGAGCCTTCTCTAAATATGCATTGCCATTTTAGTTCTCGCTTAGCCCATTTCTTCTGGCTGAAAGGCTTTTTGTCCTCAACACATCTTTGCTGGTTGAAAGATTTTATTTTATTTTTCTTTATTTTTAACAGGTTTTAATTTGTTATGAACTGACAATGTCCTATGTATATTATAAGACATAGTTATTTTGTTGCTCATAAATACTATTAGAATCCCTACCACTGAGTTTTTCGTGAAATCATACGCAGCAGCTTTAGTATTCAGACAGTTGTTTAAAAGCTTTTTGATGATGTGACAAGCTGCCAGTTTTGGGGTCCTGCTATCACAAAATGATGTTGAGAAACATTTGTGCTACAGATGGGATTTTCTGTAGAAGCAGATGAGTTCACCCCCAGGCATGGTTAGAAGTAATGTCTAGTGCAGGAGATGTGTGATTGGTAAGAGAGAGAAGTAGTGTTGAATGTATTTCCACAAATCAGATGCTTGCACAGGTGAAGCTTCCACAGACTGTGGACATTTATCCTCACCTGGATGCTGAATCCATGTCAGTGCATTCCTCATTACCACTAGCAGTTTTTTTAAGATGTTGTCAGGGGAAAGACATCTGCTCTGGCTCTGGCCTGAAGGTCTATGTAGGAACTACATGACCTGAGCCTGCAATGTTAGTATAAATCAGGAGCTCCTCCACTGAAGTCAGTGAGATTATTGCACTGTAAAAGTGATGGATATGAGAGGAAAACCAGAGCCGTGAGATGAATGACTGGAGTTGCTGCTGAGCTGTAGAATCTCTTGGCATAACTGGTCTATAAGATTCAGAGCCTGTAAAATGCTTTCAAAATCAAAATAGCAAAGATCTAGAGAAGACATGATAAAAGCAGTAAACCAGAAAGTCATGTTTAAAATAAGCAAACAAAAATAATTCTAAACTTTCTGAAGAATCAATGTTTGCTCCAACAGAAAGCAAGAAAGAATCTTTTCCTCACCACCTCTCTTCTGCTCTTCTGTTTTAAGTGCTGGTGGAAAGGTCAGCTTTTATTTCCAGGCTCTATTGAATTTTTTCTGTTTTTTGTTTGTTTGTTTGTTTGTTTGTTTGTTTGTTTGTTTGTTTGGTTGGTTGGTTGTTTTTTTTTTTTTTTCTGCTCACTTTTCCGTGAAATTATGCTAAAGCTAATTGCCACTCTACTGCCTGTGGTTAAAAAAGATTCATCTTGGGTTTAGGTAATATTTGCTATAATTCCTTTAACACAGACTTTGCATTCAATTCTTCAATCTTCCTTCTCTAGGGAAATAGAAAAACACATTCCCAGAAGAATTCATCTGCAGTCTTTTTGAGTTTCTTGTGGCATCAGCCAGAATCTGGAGCTGCTTACTTCTTTGTCTTTGGAGAGAGGTTAAGAGCAGCACTCCCCTGGAATATTGTGTTGTGATCTGCTTTATGTGCCTCAGAAGATGCAGGTGTAAAGTAGAGAACTCAGACGACTTATCTGTGAGATAAAGATGCAGTTTTTCTGAGCAAAACCTCAGCACCTCTATTCATGAAACACATACTTTGTGTAGACCAGTGTCATATGAATTTTAGGTGGTTTTTTAGTGCATTTTGTACCTATTTTGCCCTGATCAGCAAAGTTGTGATTCAGTTGGGATTAGTCGCTCAGCACCTCCCAGTACATAAGTAGTCCTACTGAAACCTTTTACCAACACTCGGTTCACATCAGCTACCTGATTGCAGAACAGACCTACATTTCTGTGAGCAATGCACATCTATTTTGAGTTAGGTTTAATTTTTTTTGTTTGCAAGTAGGTGTTTGAGAGACAACAATATGAGAGCTTCCAAGTGAAAAATCTTGTTGTTTCCCCATTCCTTTATAACTGCCCTGATCTCCCTGTTTATTTGAAGGCACAATGCAAATTTCAAAGGAAAAGCCAGCAGGGAAATGCTACATTTTTCATTTGGGTGGTTCATATAGAAAGTGAGGCACTGCTGAGTCAGATACAGTTTGCTGCTTAAAACCATTAAGAATATGAGATTATACAAGGCACTTGTGAAAGTTCAAAAGATCTCATGTGAAACCTTGGAGAATGATAATAAGGTCAGTCTTGTAACCCATATTCTGCACAAAAATAAAAATTATTTCTTTTTCAGAGAGCTTTTATGGCTTGTCTTTTACATTAGGAAGGCAGCATGATTTTCCATGTCTTGCCACAAGCCTTGGAGATTGTCTAATATGATCTTTAAAATATCTATGGAAGAGGGTGAGGGGAATTATTACTTATATTTTTACATAGTGAAGGCATAGAGTGGTCACATCCTTTATTGCTTTAAACTGTTAGTCTTGCTGGGTGCATTGTCTTTTCTCCTCAAGACTGATTCTGGGTGTGTTCTCAAAGGAATCAGCAGCATTATGGATGGTGTGTCTCCATGCCTCCCGATTGGAGGCCAGAGTGGACCATTGATGGTAGTCAATACGGCCAAGGCTGAGGTGTTTTTTCAGAGAGTCCTTGTATCTCCTCTTCGGGGCTCCTCTCTTGTGGCAGCCAGTGGCGAGTTCACCATAGAGCACGATCTTAGGGAGGCGGTGATCCTCCATCCTGGAGACGTTTATCAAAATGCCACCCTTGAAATATTACATAGCCTGGCCATCTGAGTATTTACATTGGTAATAGGAAATGCAGGTTACACCTCCCTTCAAACAGAGGATGGAGATTTGCTTGTTGTATCCTGTATGCATGTGAATGAAAGCGGTAGACACTTATTCTCCAGTTACAGTTTACTTTGCAACCCAACTGAAAAACCGTTCTTTGTGAAAACCTGCATTCTCATGGAAGGAAAGAAAACTGCACAAAATAAGACATAGCAGTTCATTTGGACACAGCCCAGCTTAAAGTCTAGCCTTAAATTCTGAAGAGATAATTGAACTTTAAAAGGCTATTACTAAGGTAACCACTTTGTGAATAGCCAAAAGCAAATGGATGGTGTTTATGATACCTGTGAAATCATCATGTAATTAAGATGCAAAAATAAATTCCTCCCTCCTTTCAAATCAGATTGTCTCAAAATAACTTCAAAACTTTTGTTCAGCAAAATTATAAAACTTTCCAACTGTTATGCCCAAAATGACGTAGTAAATAAATATTTAAAAATACTGTCTTTCATGCCTTGGAAGCATTGCTTTAAATGTTGCTTTTCTGCAAAGTAGCTGCCCCACATAGAATGCTGTGAATTTGCTTGTTGTTGACATGTTTTGGACTCCTGCAGTTGCCAAAAGCAATCACAACACCATGGATGCAGCCCCAGGAGGGTTCTTCAGTGGAAAGGGATTTCCTGGTGGCAAAGAATCAAGGTTTTTATTCTGCTGTGTATTCTTGCTGTGGGAGGTGTTTGGAGAAGAACAGGTCTGCAGCCAAAGTGCTTTTGTGCCCTGCCAGTCCCTGCTGTGGTAACAAGCTGTCAGAGTGGTGGGTGCTCAGGTATGAGTTAGAGCAGCTTTTTAGTCTCTTCTGCTTTGTGCCAGGGCTTGGGACAGTTCCCAGCCAGCCCCAGAAGGCAAACAGTGTAGAGGTGGATGACTTCCCTTGAGTCTGGTACAGTATCATGATGGCTGGATTTGAGAGTATTTCTAGTGCTCAATAACAGTTTTCCAGTGCTGTGAACATGGCAGTGTCTTACCTTGCAAATTCTTCTATTGGCAAGCTATTGTCCTGGCTCCAACTGAAGTGTCTTGTTTCAGGAACAGACTGTGTATGCATTTATAATATCTGTGTGTGTCAAGCACTTTTGAAAGACTTTGGATCTTTATATATTCCAGTCTGAATCAGCTTTCAGATGATATTAAGCAGAGAAAATGAGAACAAAATGACCCCCTCTAGAAAAATAAGGTATGACTATCATGAGACAAGCCTTCAAAAGAGAACAGCAAAGAATAAGACTAAAAAACCCCAACCCCTAAACAAAACCAATCCCCCATCAAGAAAACAAACAGCAAAAAACAACCCCCCAAACCCTGAAGTCTAGGGGGAAAAGAATGCATGGTAAGATAAAGGGATTTTTTTAATCTTGTTTGTCTAAAGAGTGCTATTTCAAAGCTTACTAAAGAGGTAGATACAGGGTCATTGCACAGCCTTTGTGCTCCTTCAGGAACACAGGCTTTAGTACAAGTCAGTAACTCATGTTGGATACATGGTTTTAGTTTGGAAGTTGGCACATTACTGCTAAAATCAATGAATGTGTTTTAAAGAGCTTTTTGGCTTGAATAATTAGAAACTTCCTTCTAAACTTTTTTTTTTTTTTTTTAATAGGCACATATGAATCTTTTGCATATTTGTTATAGCACATCATTTAACTAATAGATTCTTGTCTGTGTGATTGTACAATGCAGGAGATATTCCAGGAACTGGCAAGGCATATCTGATATGAATAGCTGTATTTCAATTCCCTTGCTTTGTATCTGAGAGCATTTAGTTTTTTCTGCCTTTCTTGTTGTTAGAAGTCATCCTTTTCCTTCTAGATCCAACCAGGAAATGTCTGACAAAAGCCTGATAATCCCTTTTCCAAACATCTCACAGTCTTTGTATGAAGCATTCTCTTAAAACTCTGAACTATTCAAGAGCTATTCCTTTTCTCATTTTACATATGAGTGATTGAACTTGAAGTACAAGCAAGGAGCTAGTGCCTAGAGAGGCAGACTCCCAGGTTGGAAACCACCCAGTCAGTCTTTTTTTTTTTTTTTTTTTTTTTCCTAGAAATGGGGAAGAGAGATGCTTGAAATTACTTTGCCGTGTTGATGTCACCTTTGCAGTAAAAGCTTTTTTCTTAGAAGGGATTTTTAGGGGTAAAAAAGAGAGTAGCCAAGTGTCCCTTAGATATTAATGGGCTGTGAGATTCATTGTTATTCAGTTCTGAATGCCAAAGTTGTGCTGGTTCCTTTTCATTCCTCCTGCACTTATACAACTGTGAGGTAGTGTTTTCTATATTTCTGTTTTCTACTGTCTCTTCCCAGTTGATTCTTTTTAACATACAGTTGTTGATTTCCTTTCAAGTACAGAATAAATGTCAATTAATCCCTTGTCTGTTTTGTGGCTGATCCTTGAGTCTCAGAGTGTAAAATCCAAGTAGCTCTGCATGTTGTGCTCTGAAAATGGAGATTCTGTCTTATAATATTGATCTACTTTACACTGGCAAATTTTGAATCTGATGAAAGGGTCTGCATGAGCATAGAGCCCAGTGAGTGAGTACAGGAGAGCTGAGAGCACGGTTTAAGCACATTTGTCACCATTGCCTTTGTTGTGCCTCTTCCAGTAAATAAAGGATTCCTTTCAGTCACATTCTTGTTGGTGTCCCAGTGTCCACTTTCATTTTGAGATGAAAAGAATCCAATTTGAATATCTTTCTCAGATCTACATATAGATACTGCTCTGCCCTTATTATACTTTTTATCAGCACATTCTTGCTAATATGATGGTACAAAATTTCTCATAAATGTTTAATTCTTAACAATAGAGTACCAGAATAATTTTCATGATGCAGAAATGTTGTGCTGACCAACTTACCAGAGTAAAAGTGCTAATATGACCCTTGGGTCAGTCATGTAGCCACCTGTAATATAAATTTAATACAGTGATTCCCCTGGAGACGGAAGATGGTGGGCTTATCAGAGCTGCCTGGAATCAAGATATCAGTATTTAGCAGCCCCTGGTACTAGGCTGTTCTTCACCTCTGAGACCAAAAAAGATGAACACAGAAATGCACTTCCATGTTATCCATTACATATACGACTGCCTATGTTGTATGAAGAAAGGTTTTTAGAGATTTGATGAGAGGCTTAAAAGTAATAAAGGTCTGGATGGGAGGAGGCAGAGGGAAAGGCAGAAGATACTGAATTACAGTGTCCCACTCTCTTTTCCAATTGTTGCTCTGTAGAAAACCCACAAAAAACCCAAATCCATTGACTTGGTATCAAATAAGACATATTTTTCATAAGCTGAATAGATGCCTTGGAAAGCAGCCAACATGAGAATTTTCCACTTGTGCTGCCTTTGCAGCCTCTTTCAGCCTACTGTTAAGCAGCAGGGGCACATACACACTACCTTTTCTATTATGCATCTATGACACATTAAGCTCCTTGGAATGTATTTATATTTTATCAGCTCTCCTAAATTCAGTTCTTTATTTATAACTTGCTCTTTTTCCCTCTTTATTTCCATCCTGTATATCTAGACTTAGTAAAGAAAGAGACCAAAGCAGTTGAAGAAAAAACCACACCAAACCCTGCTATGAATTTAATCATACCTTTCAGACAGAATGTATGTTTTGACTCAGTGTTTAAGGACTCAGCTTACTATTATCTGATCATTATTTTCTCTTTTCACACACAGTTTGGCATGCCACCCTCTACAGGTCACATCTGATTTGCTTACACTTAATACAGCATCTTTATTTTGAAGAATAGCAGATTTTATTCCCTAAAGCATGATGTTTAATATGCGCCTGTGATCTGCCAAACTGCAGAGCTTCCTGGACAAGAAAGCACTGAGAGTCTATGCAGATTTGTGCTGATTTGCAAATGCAATGATACAGGCTTGACAAAGACTTTAGAAAACAGTGTTTATATATTGGTAGCCTTGTTTTTATAAGCTCAGGAAATCTGTTTTGTGCTATTGAGGAAAAAAATTAATTTATATGGATATTATTATCTCATACTGTGGAAGGCAATCTGTAATACCAACAGGGGCTGAATTTGGTACCATTACTCAACTAACCTGAGCAACTAATCAAAATTAAAGACTCTGGAAGAATGCTTTGTGTGGGTGGAGGAATTGGTAACATAAACACACAACATTTTTGGTACAATCTCATCATGTTTGGTTTCTAAATAAGCTCCGATTTTCAGAATACGAGAAACAGCCATCAGACATTTTTCCTATTTTGAAATACCGGGCTTAGTACTCAGGAAGATCTGTCCTCAGGAAGTCTCTCTTTCTCTCTCACTCCTGCCCCCTACCTCCATCATACTTTTAGACTCATTTCTTAGCCTGCATTTCTACAGGCAGGAAAACATTTATCCATGGCCCACACAGGTCAGCTCTGTCATGACCTGAGCCTATTAACCATGGCTATAGGTGGGTTTTTTGGTGCTGAATAAATGTAACAACTCCCAGCACTGGTGTCTTTTATGTGAATGTAGTCACAAGCATTGTTAACGTCAATGGATAGATGAAACAATATCTTCACACACCCATGAATACCAGTTGAGGATTGCAATTTTGTCGTCTGTTTGACAAGACTGAGTCACAGGAAAGGTGGGCAGTGGGAGGAATTGAAGATGCTTTATTTGCTCTGTGAACAGGGTTTAAATGTTTGAATTATTTGGAAATCTTGCATGACGAGAAAAGCCTATGCCTCAAAGCTGGAAAAAGACATTGAAAAAAGGAGTGCTAAAATCTCAGTCCTTCCTACTTGGAGGGCACTGCTAAATTCAAAGTCCTGAAGTGTTGGTTATCTCTTAGTGGATGAAGGATGAATTGCATTATATTTGGAAGGGCAATAGTAGTGTATGTGAGGCAAATAGCACAGTGTCTTCACATGCCCCTTAGTGGGGCAGGGCTGCTGTTCTTGGGGAAAAGAGGAGTGAACTGTGATGGCAGCAGCGCAGAGCCCCTCTTATGCATTCCCTCAGTATTAAGTACATGAATAAACCTAAGAGCTGTGACTCACTGTCTCATGTTTTCCTGACAAAAAAAAAAAAAAAAAAAAATAAAAAAAAAAAATTTAGAGCTAAAATGAACAGTATGAAAAATCCTTTCCCACTGTAAGGATAAGAATCTAAAAAGATAATATTTTGGTAGGATTATTTCACTTTCCTTCTTAGATGCAGTGTCTTTCATCAAAGATTTCAAAAAGTTGTGAATAGAAAAAAATGAAACTTGCGTGTTAGTCTCATGACTCTGCCATTGGCTTTAGACAATATTGTAGCATTCAAGTCAACTGTGATAATATACAACTTTAATTTCTTTGCAATGCCATGGTCAAAGAAATTATGCTCTTTCAGTATAGTCCACCAAAAATACTCCCTTGAGGTCTCTGCTCTCATTGTGATCCGTCAGTGCTGGGCATTTCTCAAAGCCTTTTACATCTGCAAAATATACTGCTAACATTTTCTCACTTTAAGGACAGAAAAATAGAGGTGCAAGAAGATGGAGAATTAAGGTCTCCAGCTTACAGAAATGAAAGGAAACCTGGTTTCACTCTGAGGCAGATTTTGACCTTTGATAGGTATCATTAGATCTGTTGATTTAATTAAAACTTACCTATATGTTTCTCAACTTTCAGTTCATTGTTGTTGAACTCTGAGTTTTAGGAAGTAGTTGTGAGAGGGGAGTTTGAAGGATATTAACTCATTTAGATGTAAAGGTCCATAACCTCTTACAGCAATCCTTTCTCTTTATCATTGCCAGTTTCAGCTGTACCCAGCAAGTAGAGCTGAATATGACTTCGAAGCATTCAAGTAGGATACTACATTCTCAGTGATAATTCTAAAGTGGACTTGTGCCTGTATTGTTTTGCTATTTTTTGCTACTGCCTTTTATAGATTAATCACTTCAATATCTTTTGATTAATAGAAAAGTTAAAAAAAACAAAAAACAAATGAAAAAAGAATATGTTGTGCCCAGTATGTACCTGCCTTGTCAGTACACACAAGAACAGGCAAAACCAAAGAAGCAAGTGTAGATAAAACATGAAGCTGTGACCACTGTATTAGAATCCATCACAACAGAACAATCTGACATCCAGTTTAACTTCTTAAAGGGGAAATTCTGATGAATACTACCATGTTTGCATATGTGTAACAGTAATTTCAGAAAGAGGATCTGACTGCTCAGATGCTTCTATACCAATTTGCAAGGTATTGTCACCATCCCATGTCATGTGGATTATTAGAATTCACTGGGAATAAACATTGTAGCAGAATTTCAAAGGAAGAACTTCATAACCGGTGTAAATCCATGGATATTCCCCTGAAATCAGTTGAATTTCTCCTAGTTTTCACTGATATAACCAGGAACAGAACTTGACACTTGCCTGGTTTTGCTAGGAAACACAAAATGCTAAGTAGCAATTCAAAAAATGTCATTCTGTAGGAATTTTGGGGTTTTGCAGACAATTTTTTTCAGTGAATTTGTGTAATATTTTAGCCAGAGCTGTTAAAGGAATCTGCAGAAATAGAGAAGAGGATATGGATCTGAGCTATTGGCCTCCTTAATATGTGACCAAGCTTTTTTAAAGTCACTTTAATTTGTGAGTTTGAGATCAAACACTTAAAGACAGTGAGTCTAGTAAATTTGAGGAAAATGCTTTAATTGCTCAGTGGTGCGAGGATATCTTTTCATAAAATAAAATTTTCTCTCTCAGACATACTAGATAGCAACTATGTATAAAATGTAGCAGGAATTTTGTTTTGATGCCTGCATTATACTTCCCTGAACTAAATGCTTTCGCCTTGTAATACAAACAGTCCCTTGTCCATTCCCACCATTTCACACACATAGTAATTATAACTAAAAGAAAAT
>VWZG01007629.1:19345-30154 GCA_013396735.1 Grallaria varia
TACAGGTTTGCATGTTTGGGATGCAGATAGGCCAAGGAGCAAGAAAAAGATCTTCATAAATCTGTTCTTCGCTTATTGTCTTCTGGAAAGTTGGTAGTATTGCCAATCATTAGTAATGACTGCTATTTTGTTTTGCAAAAAGGTAGAAGCACTAATGTCTCCCACAATCACTCAAACCTTTCCTGCTCCCTCTATATCAAGCCACACTGAAACTAAAATTTCTTTTCATTCATATAAAATTATTAGCTCTCATTCATTATTCCAATTATGCTAAAGAAATGATTCTATATTTAAAAAGGCTCTTCAGAGGAAATATTCCTTCTTAACTTTTCTATTTGTTCAGGTTTTTTAAATAATATTTATGGGTTGTTTTCCAGTTAATATTCTCCATAAAATGCTTTTAACTATTAACCGTTACCAACTATTCTAAAAATTACAAGCATTTAATGTAAATGATACCTATTGATAGGGGCAAAATACTGCCTTTGAAAAGGTATTGAGCAATAGAAGTATTTCAAAATTTCTAGAAGAAATAGCAATGAGAAAGTTTAATCCCCAAAAATATATGCACACATGCTACACAGCACAGGAGCTAAAAGTCCATTTTTCCAGAAGCATCAGACCACCGGTACATCCACTAAACAAATGTTTATCTGCTGAAGGAGGGGTCGAGGTAGAGAGCATAAGAGTAAAGTTGTGACTGAGGAGAACAGACGGATGGGGGGGAAAGTGTTTTAAGATTTGTTTTTTGTGACGGTTGATTTATAGGGGGTCATGTCCCAATAACGGGAGGCTGTCTCTCCTTTACATTGCACGGAGTTGCCCTTTCCCCCCATAGCCTGCCCCCAAGGGCGGCCCCCGGGATGCTCCGCAGAGCAACACGCAGAGACCACCGGAGAGGGAGCAGAGAGTGAGTTTATTACATGGGTAGAGGTATTTATAACTTCTCGATGGATCGTAAAAGTTCTAATAGAAAACTAGGAATAACAACCAATAGGAAAGGGTTAACTAAGGGCCAATAGGAAAACTTAAACACACTTCAGGGATACATTCTTTCAGACCTAGCTAGGGAGATAAGGGTTGTCTCAAGGGATTTTGGGAAGAAGACACAGTGACTCAGGGAAAAAACACAGAACTTCCATCTTAAACAATAGAAAAAGCTTCAGTTTTTAAGGTATTTAGGTTAGCTTTTCTTCCTTCTTCACCAGCCCATTTCTCGCAAGACTTTTTCCATTTCTGATATTGTTTGTTTACTGCCACAGTTTTTTGCTTTCTCATTATCCTACTATGATTTTTATTGATAATAAAGCAAACTATTTTCCCCAAGTTGAGTCTGTTTTGCCAAAGATGGCAGCTGATGAGTGATTTCTGCCTGCCCTTATCTAGACCCATGAGCCTTTCATTGTGTTTTCTCTCCTGTCCAGTTCAGGAGAGAAGTGATAGCACAGTTTTCATGGGCACCTGGTCAGCCAACCACAGAAAGTAAGGCCTTTATGGTATGCACAGTGTGCACTATGTGTGTTGGGAAGCAAAATACATTGGAGTGTGGATGTAGACCTTGTGTGTACATACATGGGCTTGGAATAAAATTAATCAGATTAAAAGAACTCCGTGCTGAACATCTGAAAAAAAAAGCTTTGGATATCATCTGTCCAAATAGTTGATGTATGAATGTAGAGCAACATAAAGAGCTCAGACAGCATCAATGTTGTTCAGCTGTGGCCTTTATAAAGTTGCTTAGATATATGAACTCTTCTCCTCTGAGCATAGCAGCTGTCCACATAGGCTACTGAAATCAGCTAAAACATCTCAGACTAATGCCCAGGAAATGAAGTCACATCAGTGGTCAGGACTGAATCCTAGTCTCTGGTTGGACAAAAGTGTTTCTCCATCTCTTCAGCTGCACAAGACCAGCTTTTACCTGTACCTGGACACATCCAGTATTTAATTTAACTTAAAGATACTTCTCTTCCTATTGAAGGATAAACAATTTTCAAAAGAAAGTACTGTTATTAAAAGGGCACATTCTTCTTCCTAATGTGGACACAAATCAGGTCAGGCATTTCCAATATTTTTCACTTCTGAGGATTACAGCTTTTAGGAGACATGTTCTCATCTCTCAAATTCTGACTTTATGTATGAAACATATCAAAACTACATCAAAGAGCCCGCAATTTATATTCATGATATAGGAGGTGACCTTTTCACTCATGAGTGGTGTAGTCATGTGGAGTGGCTAATGAGAGAACCCTGACTGAAAGCAGATAAATTTCAAACCTTCAGAATAATTATTAGATAGTTTTTTGTATTTATAAACCTCCCTCATTTCAAACTGTTCCTTGATTTATAAAGCCATCTTAGCTTCGTAAGCGATAATGATAGTATCACCCAAAGACAAAAACTGATGAATTATCCTTGTAGGGGCTTCTCTTCCTGGTACTGAATGCCAGAGAAATGCAACAAAAAGTTAAAAACAGAACTGTAAGAAAAAAGAGAGGACAGAGAAGGATGAAAGATGACTTAGAAGGAATGAGGGAGGGAACATCTGTACTGCACTTCACTGATGATAATCTTTGCACAGTTTACGACACAGAGGCAGTGTGAACAGTGAGGCAATCATTTTACTTGCCTGTCATCTGCACAGAGTATTTCAAATTGCAGGGTGAAATTCTGTCTCCATTGAAGTGAGAGACAAAGCTCGTGTTGATTTAAATGAAGCCCAGGATTTCTACGGATTCCCAGAGAGGGCCAGACAGGCAGAGTGGCAGCTGTGCCATCTCCATGACCGTGTCAATCTTCATCAGGATCTTAAAAGCTTTTCTTCAGCTCTGTTTCCGGAAGTGTATGAAGAATTTGATAACATAGATATTTTCTCAAACATGCGAGAATAAAAAAAGCACAGTCTCAGAGAATCTGGTCTTGGTTTGGAACATTTTTACATAATAAACACTGTCCTTGTAAGCTTATGCGTGTTTCTGCGCATATTTTAAGTAATATATCTGGGTTTTTTTTTTTTCTTTAATCTATACAAAAAGGGCCTCAGAGCACGTAAAAGATAAAAAAATCATAATTTACAGATGTCAAAGTAAAGAAAATCTCCCTATCATATCTACAAGATATTTACGTCTTGGAGGCAGAAGAAGGTTCCAAAAATGTCTGAGGTGCACAGTTAACAATTTTCTCCTGATTAACAAGCAAAACATGGACACACATGCTAGGGAGGACAGACCTGGTAGGTTACAGTGAATGCATTTGCAGAAGCAATTTTTTTTGTAGCCGATTTTAATAGAAATGAGCCTTAATGGGGAAACATGGTAAGTGAACAATGGCATTTGAAAGAGGAAAGTGGCTAACCAAGGTCAGATGTGCTGTAAGAAAGAAAATCAGTAAGAACAAGAGGGAGAAGCTAAGAAACTGAAGAAATGAAAAACCAAAGGTAGTCTTCCCTATAAGCCCCTATTGTATTGCAGGGGGATGTTTATTCAAACTAAACTGGTGATAATACAGAGGTGCAATAAATCCATATGCTACCTTAGTCATCCAATGAGAATCTGCTTGCTCTGTTTCCTCTTCACTTTAAAAATATGAAGAACTACTTGTTTAGTGGCACTGACAGCCTACCTCTTGCAGTCACTGCTGTGAACCAGTGGGGACAGACGGTGCGACAAGAAAATAATTTCAAATAGATTACAAAAACTTCTTTGTGTGTATATACTATCATGTGTTCATACATACACATATAAATATCTGTACATGCATTTCTATATGTGTATACAAAAGATTCTATTATTATTTAAGTCAGTAACTGACTTCAGTTTGTCCACAATAGTTAAAACACATACACACAGAGAGGCCAGGATATCTTGAGCATATGGTAGCTATGGTAAATGTTCTTTTCATTGAATTCCATTAAGAAGATGGAAGAAGATGATAAAGACTGATTTTACAAAATGGAGAAAATAGAAATCAGATAAAATCTGGGATTAAAATTTTACTTAATCTAGACAAATTAATTATTCATAAATGAATCAACAGAAAAGACCAAAAATCATACTTACTGGCTGCTGTGAGATGCTGAATTATTATATTAGTTATTGGCTTGGACCAACTCCAGTGTGTGTGTGCTGGGGGGGACAGGTTGAATTTCATGGAGGTCAGGCAATGCCCTGCCCTGCACCTCAGGCTCTGCCAGTGTCCTGGGACAGCCCCAGAGCAGCCGTCAGTCACGGGCACACCAGAGCCCTCCCCCAGTCCACACCCGCTGGAGCCCCTAACGCAGCCCCAGAATGGCTGGCACACGGGGAGCACTGCCCCTCACCCTGCCCCAGAGCCCCAGAGTGGCCAGTGGGCCCCGAAGTCCCACCTGGGAGGGGCGACTGCAAGGGGCCAGAACAGATAAAATCAAAGACGTGGTCTCCATATGTCTGAAGCCTGACACCTGGGCATGTGGAAGCTGGACTTGCACACTCTTTTTTCTCACAATTTTCTTCAGTTCTCCTAATCTTCTTCCTTAATATTTTGGGTGGCTTGAGACTAGATGGGTTAGATTTTGTTACATTGTATGGGTTTGCATGTCCTGAGTCAGTGCTTTTTGGAATGCCTTATTTTGGTTTACTGTTACCCTTTAAACTTTTGCCAAGTTCCCTTATTTTCTGAAGTTTACCACTAAAAGTACCTCTTGACAAAACGTGTGCAGCTTTTCTCCTTTGTATCGTCTCTTAAGGTGTGAAAAGAACTGAAGGCTCTTCTAACATACCTGTAGGGCAGATGTTGATGGAGCCTTGTGTGTTTTTAAAGTAAAACCCCTTCAGGGAGCACATAGCTCAGGGTCTGCTGTTTCTGTTTTGAAAGGATAGTGGCAATATATTTACAAGAGATAGGAAGTTTAAGTGAATTGAAAACTTGTAAGCAGCTGATCTAAGGTTCTGCACTATACAAAATATGATATAATTTTACACTTTCACATTTCTTGATCTGTAAAAAGTGGAAGAGCCTTCTGAAGAGACTAAATCTGAATTGCAACAGATTATTTTCATCCTTTCAGACCTGACTTACCTTCTTGCTTTCTATGTTTACCTTCGATGGACTTGGGATCTGGTTCGTAGCTTCTTAACGTCACGCATTTTTATTCTGTATTCACAGACAACACCTTTTGCCTTTGATGTTTGTGCTGCATGTAGGACTACACTGGTTTTTGGGACTTGGATGTGTTTGATTTAAGAGAAAAAAGTCTTTTAAAATACATGAATATTCATACACAAAATGTTAAAAATTTGCTAAGTTAGATTCAAATCTTGGAGGGCTCAAATGTTGAGGAGCTCGGTATCAGTTACTTAGGAAGCCAAATTCCATCACTCTGGACATCTCCCCTTGTTTCTTCTCTGTCTAAGCTGAACATGAAGCCATATGGTCTGCAATACCCCTGTGGTTACTCGGGATCAGCTATCCCAACTCTGTCCCCTCTCAACTCCTTGTGCACCCCCATCCCACTCACTGGTGAAGTGGGGTGAGGAACAGAAAAGTCCTTCACATTGTATAAACACTGCTCAACAATTACAAAAACATCCCTGAGTTATCAACACTGCTTCCAGCACAAACCCAAACCAGCTCCATTCTAAGTACTGTGAAGAAAACCAAGTCTACCCCAGCCAAAACCCACAACACTTGGGGTTTTATCAGCCTTGAATTTCCTCCCCCCTTTTTTTTTTCCCTTTATATACATCAGATTGTTTGATTGCAGGGGGAATCAGTTTGGTTTGCAAAGAAAATGCTCCAAGATTTTCTTATAAATGTTTTGGAAAAATTAATAATTATTAATATATCTCAGCTAATTTTCTCAAAATTCNCCTGCTGTGCAGTCTGAATATGTGATGCTCTATTCCTCCTACACATACTTTTAATGTTCTGTGCTCTTTATTCAGTAACAAGGAAATAGCAGATACTGTTTCTATTTAAGCATATGTTATTTTATTTTTTGTACCAAGAACAGGTGAATGCAGGTGGTAGACGATCACGATCAGTTTTCAAACTGTTTACACAGTTGTTATATCTAAACTGGTTTACTTCTTTATGGAACTTATTCAAACATCTGAAGTTTTTAATGTCCAGTACAATGAGCAACACTCTGTCTGTTTCCAGTTTTAATTATGTTAAGTCACTATCTGACTAGTATTAGCTCCAGAAAGGTACAATTCCATACTATTATTCACCAGAATTAAACTTACATTAAAATGGTTCTTGAATTGCAAGGGCAAACATCACAAATGGCAAACAACTTTATTGACAAGGTTAATTGAACAACCTTGGTTTAGTACCTTTTGTAAGTGTGCTATGGTAGAGTTAATACAATGTCACACTGCATCTATCTTTCAGAGTTTCCTGGTTTACTCCATATATGGACAATGTCATGGTTTTGACAACACTTGTACAAACCATGTTCCTTTTCTCATGTGCTGAATAACCCTCTGAAAGTCATTTACTTATTGTACTATTATTTACCTACCTCTCATGTAAAAGAGTAATACATTTCATTAGTACTTTTTAGGACTTTAAAATCCTCATACTAAAGGAACCACAGAAGTGATTTCTTACTCTTTTATGATATAAAGCTGAAAGTCAAAATCATAGAGGCTAATGTATGACTCTAGCAAAGCTGCCAAAGCTTCTATAGTAAGGATATGAACAGAAGAACCGTATTTCATTGCCTCTCACATGAATTAGGTCAGCAAAGTTCAGTAAACTCTGTTAAACACACAAAGAATACTTCTCTTCTGTGGCTTAGTGCTATACTTCACAGCTACCCAAACAATCCAAATGCCCATCAGGCGCTGGGGACAACTGGACATCTATGTTCCAGTAAATGATTCTGGGAGTCATGTGTGAAAACCTCAGAATTCTTCCAGAAATAATAGTGCAGATACAACCCTAAGAGCTAGACTGAATAAAATCCAGATTGTAAGTTTTTAACATCTTTTTTTTTTAGTAAAACTACTAGGGTTTAATTAGAGCTAGATCTGCTTAGACTTTGGAGGGTATGGGGTTGGGAGGAGGAGCCTTATTAAAATAGTTTCATCAGGCTCCTGGGAGAGGATCCTCAGTCACGGGTCATTCAAGTCTTTAACACAGATCTCATAATTTTGGGGAAATGGTTATCTAAATAGCCCTTAGTTACCATGTAAGCAGAAACTACCAAGAAATGACATGGTTAGAGGGGTCTAATGTAGACAGACAGATAGAATCAGTACTAAGCGATTGTGCCAGGTTTAACCAGATGTTGTGTCTGGAGAGCATTACCCAATTTGGAATTGGTGGAGGGGATGTGGCAGGAGCTATGAGCCCTCCCACCCTGCTATACAGACCACACAGGAGCGAAGACAAGCAGCATGAGCTCCTACCTTCAGTGCCTCCTGTTAGAATATCCAAACACATTTAATGCTGTCATTGCATTGACTTGAGCAAAGGTGAAATTCGAGTGCTGGTTTTCTGGAAGAGTTCTGAACTTTCTGCCAATTAATGCATAGGAGATTTTATTGTGCCTAATTAATGCATTAATTAATATTTTGTCTGTGCTTAGAAACATGTTCCTGGAGTGGAAAACCTTCATAAGAGATGAGGGAGGTATTTTTCTGGAAGATGCAGGGTTCTGAAATGCATGTGTTTCAAAGACCTGTTGAGGGGTTTTTGTTTTCTTTTGGTTTACCTACCTGTATTTTCATTTCCTATGTTTTTGTGCCCTTCTGTTCTTAAGATTGGCAGAATTATGACCCAAATAAAAAACTACTGCATTTCAGCCATGTCACCAGAAAAAATAAACATAACCTTATACCCATTACTGGCAAAAAAGTGAAATGAAGCAACCAGCAGAGCTAACATAGCGCACATTCCTGCTATATTTAACACATAAACAAACCAAAAAATGGTGCCATTTCAGAGGACAGATGAAATCGAGGTTTACACTGAACTGCTGCTGGAGAGCAGCACCGCTGGAAGGAATCTGGTGGTCCTGGTCAATAGCAAGTTGAATGAGTCAGTGGTGCCCTGGCAGTCAGGAGGGCCAACTGTGTCCTGGGGGGCATCAGGCAAAGCATCACCAGCCAGTTGAGAGAGGGGATCGTTCTGCACTGGGGTGGCCTCACCTTGAATATTGTGTGCAGTTTCAGGTGCCACACTACAAAAAAGACATGATAATAAAGCAGGCATTTTGTGCCCTTCTTTCCCATCACTAGCAGCAAAGACACTCACCACACACCACCTCATCCTTCATATGAATACCCATTCACTGAACTAGAAAATGCTCTCAGTTTTTACCACTTTCCCACTTTACCATGGTTAAGGACATGTGTGCTCTGAACACATCTCCTTAGCTCTGGGGCCAGGGCAGGAGAAGCACATCAAACTGCTTTTCTTTTTGCCCTCACTACCACCTTTTCTGTCTGTCTAATTAGACATGCCTCCCAATTTACCTTGCCAAACTGGCACATGATACTAGCAGGACAGGCAGGTGAGCTTGCTTGTATTCAAAATACAGCTCTTTTCCCAGAGACCATGACTGTTCTCGTTATGTGATACTGCAGCTGGTGGTAAATAGGAAATAAATTATAAGCCTGTATAATATAGACTTGAGAGTCCTCTATAGAAAAGACTGCAAGGTACGAGGTTTAGTAGCTTACACTGCTATTTTTATGACAGCACAGTAAATATCTTCAAATATTCTCCTCATCCCCCACTGCCACTTGCCTAGTTACCATCAGTATTACTTTTTCCTGACTGTGGGGAGCAAGGTAGGGGAGAAACTAGGGCAAGGTGGAAGACTGTGTGAGAAAAGGGAAGGCGATACCCAATACCCATAAAAAATTTGTTTTTAATTCCCTGGCTATCACAGATAGTGGCTGCTGCTAGCATTTAAGATAAGATTAGTCGGTGTTGTGCTATCAGCACCTCCATATTTTCCCTACAGGGACTCCTTCTGACAGGCTGAAGCTGGAGGCATGTATGAGGATTAACACGAGCTAATGATTATACACTAAAGCTTTGGAACTGTCGGACTAATAGGATTAAGCAATACCAGATGCAGGTCCCCGTTCAGGTTAAAAATGCACTTTTTACATTACAAAGTCAGACAGATCCCTTTGAACATGCAATGAATATGGATGTTTTCAATTATCACAGTCTTCCAGGGCTATACGATATGGTAAATTAATCCCTTTAGAACATCGGAAACAGGACAAAATAGCCTTCTTGAAGCTGAAATCCCTCGTTTTAGATTTTCTTTCATGGGGATAAGCAATGGTGCACCACACATAATTAATCTTATTAGAAACAGAGAGAAAAGAGGAATGTTTTTGTTTTTGTTTTTGTTTTTTTTTAATGGCCCAAAAATTGTTTAAATATTTGAGAAACTAAGAGGTGAAGGAGGTGGAAAAACTTCAAAATCAACATCTCTTAATTAATTTTCACAACAGTGAAAAATGTGAAGATACTGTTCAGCAAATGAGCCTATTTTCCTGTCCTTCAGGCAGCAGCAAAACACAATAATAATATTAAACAAAGTCCTTTAGGAAATAGATGATAAAAATAGGTTCTTTAGCAGTACAAAAGGTTTTAGAGCACATTCAGTTCTGTTTTGAAGGGTTCAAACTCAGTGAGTTTGGTGAATAGTGTCTGAAGTGGAATGAATTTGGCATCTTCAAATTTCTGTGTGGCAAGGTTGCAATTTCTCTAAGGGAGAGAGTAAAGAGGGAAGAAACAGATTTAAGAAAAAGCAGAACGGTACCATATTCAGTCTGACTGAGGCCCCAGAATATTTAAAATTGAATCTTGAGAAAAAACATGGAAGAAATGTGATTTGGCAGTCAAAAGTCATGGCAGGGAACCCTTGAAATGCTTGGTGGTTCAGTTTGTTTCAGTGGCATCTATTGTAAACATGTCTAGGTTTCAATGAGCACCAGATCTTCTATCTTATTTGAAAGAATTAAAAAACAATCTGCATGAAAAAGACAGAAAAAAAGGGTCTTCCGTAAAATTCAGATAGAGCTTTATGGCAGTTGAAATTTTAACATCTTAATGCTTGCATGGGACTTGTCTTCTACTGATGATCAACAGCATGCAGAATACTTCAAGGCTGAGTTTAGACTTTGTATGCAAGTTAACACTATTTAACTTACAGGATCATTGGTTCTCACCTCAAAAATCAGACAGTCATTCTGACTTTCATTAAAGCTAGAAGTGATGCCAAAGCTGTTTCTCTTTTGTCATATCATCTAAGTGTATGAAGAGGGTTGAAAATCAGTACTCTAGAACATGGCTGGAAACATAACATGCATTAGCATGATTCATGGTGCCTTTTGGGAAGAATAAAAATAAGAAAGCGGGAGCAGATTGCCTCTGGAAGCAAATACCAGACAAATTGAAAACTAAAAGCAAAACCCAGACATGAACTAGAATTTACAAAGAGAATAAATGCTTTCAATTCAAAAACCATGTTATGTAAATTTCCTCCCAAATTTTAATGTGCTTTATTTCTTATCAAAACAAAAATCCCCAAACAAACAAAACAAAAAAGACCCAAAAACCCCAAAACAAACCAAACAAAATGAAAACCAAAGCAAACAAACAAAAAAAAAAACAAAACACAGAAGTATTCACTTTTTATTCCACTTTATTTTCATTTCACTTGGTAATTTACAAAAACAGATAATTTAGTGCATGTTGCCTAACGAGGTGTGGTGACCTGGTTCGGGACCGGCACGGCGGCCGACACCTTGGCCGCTCGGGCCATCGGCTCCCCGGCACCACTGTGGTGGGCGGGGA
>VWZG01007629.1:30239-40425 GCA_013396735.1 Grallaria varia
GTCACATCTGTCTGCTATCGTCATAAACTAAGTGCTATTGACTACGTAGGGAGGGAGGGGAGCCCTACCTTTCCGTACAGCGCGATATCTTCCATCCGCCAGACCCTAGCCTCCCACAAGTGCATACAGCTAATCATAAGAAAACATATGCTATAAAACCTCAAGCAAAAGGTGATACTGAGCAAAATTAAATGTTTCCACCACATTTAGCTGACACTGCACTATACTGCGTAACAGTTTGAGAACTTGCAATGTCAGAGCACATTTGCTAAGGGATAGAACCTAACTGAGGATAACAATTTGACAGTCTGGAGGTTTTTTTTAAGTCCCCCTTCCCGTAGTCAAAAGTGTATGTGCCCAGAAACATGTTCATATGAAATAAAATAAAGGCAAAAATTAAAGATGCTTAAATAAGAATGCTATTTTTATTTTCCAGTACTTCTCAGACTGTGACTTCTTTAATCTGTTCTAAACTGATCATAGTCTTCATCTTCACCATCATCACAGTCCTCACTTGGAGAGATGAGAAGAATATACTCTGTAAGTATGAAAACCATCAGAATATGAGCATCAGCATGTTAATCACCTTAACTAAATGTATGAAGCAATCCTCATGCTTCTCTCTCTATAATGACATATTATTATGTAAATACAGGATGACATGATGACAAGAACTTCTTCTGGAGTTTTGGAAATATTCCCTATTTCCCAAGCTTTTTCTTCATTTGAAACTGAGTTAAAAGTACAATTTATGTTCTCCATTCTGCAATTAAAACATCAGAAAATTGTGGCAAACTGTAAGAACAAAGATTGTAGCTATCCACTGCCATTAACGAGAGAAGAGTGTATTGTAGCCAGACTCTTTCATTAAAAGTTTCCCTGTCTCTCTGTGCGTGCAGAGGTTACTGCTCTTCTGCAGCATTTATTGACAATGGAATGACAGTTTGGAATATGGATTTGAAACACTCGTCTTCCTAAAAGATAACAGTTCAGTGGAAGGTTTTGCTCTTCTTCATCAGCTTCCTAAATGTGTTTGGGGTCAGCTTAGTGTCAGTCATGATTCATCTTGTAAAACTTCATCAGTTTACCCTCAGAACAACAAAACCATGCACCTGATCACAGTGTCACACACTAAGCTTAGTGACACCTTTCAGTCAGGTCTTTGTAAGAGAGGTGAACAAATTAAAAGTTTTGCCCTATCCTCATCTTTCCTGTCTGAAGTTCTTCTGATCCCCAACAGAAATAACTTCTGCATTTCAATTTCACTGGAATTCGAGGGCATTCTTAATGCCATCTCGGGCGGGTGGGGGGAGCCTTAATCTTTAAATAGGAAATTTGCTTCTAATGACATAACTAAGCACAGATATATATTTCATTGTCTTAACAGTTTAGTGAAATTTGAGGTTTCTTTTTGTCTTTTTTTTTTCTTTTGTGAAAGCATTTCTTTTGTATAGAAGAGGTAATAAAGCAACACAACAGTACTAAAAGGTACAATATTTGTGGAAGAGATGAAACAAAGCTTACTGCTGCATTACATGAAAAAGTAATCTGCCAACAAATTTCAAAAATTAACAAAATTATTTCATCACTTACGTGACCACTTTGAGTAAGATACAATTGTCTCTGGAAATCAGGACAATGTACTCATTCATCTTTAATGTAATCACCTATTCCTTACATACCTCATTTCATTCTCTAAACCTATTCTGATGGTTTCCCGTGTTTAAACTTCATCTCTGTTTAGAAAAAGCATTTGCCTTATGACTTGTCTTTCCTCTACCTATGAAATAGCTCAGATCTGCTGCAAATTTTCGGCCTATTTTGGGAAAGTTATAACAATTAATTCATTCATCTAGTGCAAAAAATAGCCACATTAAGGAAATCACGTATTAAAGAGGAAAGGATGAAGAAAGCTTAATATTCACCTTATAGAGATGAGATCACCATAATTCCACAGAAAATGTAGAAAAGAATGAAAAAAATATTTCTACAGAAAAAGTACTAACAACCAGGGTGCAGCCCAGATTTTGAACGAGCATTCATCTTATAAGATATAGACACAGAAAGTTTTTCAGAGCAATTAGGTGTAGTGTGCAAAACTACTTCATGCATGATATTCTGAGGAAAAAAATATTTATTTTAGTTTTAGTGATGTATCACAACAGTATTTGTGTGATTCAGCTGGGAGACTTACTGCTCCTCTTGGTTACAGTCATCATGTATCCATGAAACCTGAACCTTCAGCTTTAATTGAGGTTATTTTCATTAAAATATTTTGTTAGTAAATTATTCTTAAGTTATGAGAATAAAGTGCTGTAAAGAAATCAAAACTAGATAAGAAATCCAGATTTGAACTACAAACCCTAGATATGCAAAAAAGCACTTCTTTTCATTTAGGCTAAATGGCTCCCAACACTCTACAATGACTCTTAAAATATTAAGATATTGTTTTGGCCCACCAGGGGGAGCCCATAATACTTCATGAATGCAAAAGGAACACAGTGACAATTATATAGAAAAAATAAATGAATGTTCTGTGTACTGTATATAAATAAGTATGTGTGCATATTTTTACATTTGCTATGTATTGCATAGCAAGTCCTCAAGTAGAGCATTGTGAATATAAGTTCTATAGGAAATGCATTTCCATGATACAACACCAGGGACAGATATGTACAACGGTATCTTTAGAATCACAAAATCATAGAATATCTGAGTTGGAAGGGATCCACAAGGGTCATAGAAATTCAACTGCTGGCTCTGCGCAGGACCACTCTAAGAATCACACCACATGCCTTCACCTTTAGATGTTGACCAGAAAGGAATATTATGTTGAACAGGAATGAAGACCATTTGACTTATTTTTAATATCAACATAGACTATGGATAAAATATTGAATACATTAGAGCTTACTCAATGAAAAGAGGAGCTGACTCTGATGTGAATGTTGCTTTGAGTTTAACCTCCCCAGAAAAGTCTTAGGGTCACAGCTAAGTTCCAAGATTAGCATTCTGAAAAAGTGCTATGTTAGTTATGTATGTGTTGTTCATGTTTTCTTTCACATAAAAGACAGGTCATCAATCTACTGTAACAAAGAATAAAAAAACAGAAGTGAGACTTGCATGTTTATGGGCAGCACCTAGTGGAGCTGCGTCATCTTTACAGATGAGGTGGAGCAAGAATTTCGATTACTTCTTAACCATCCCTGTAATGTGGCAACCAAAGATGAGTCAGGGTCATGGCAAGGAAATGCTGATTGAGACATAGTAATAAATATTAACTGAGAATTTTTTATCTCCCCAGTTGCTCCTTGTAATATCACTGTCAAAATCTATCTTTCATCACAAAATTTCTTGTCCTTGACTGTGTTTTCCTTACCATTATTTTCATATGCAGAGAAGGCCAAGCACAAATTACTTACTATAAATTGGGACTAGTTTTGGATTTCTGCTTTTAGAGATACAGAGTAAAAACTCTGAAATCAGTGAGACCTAACTATTTTCAAATCCCACAGTAGTTTGTCTGGGTTTTTTTAATTTTTTTTCACTATCGAATAATAAGAAAGTGACATAAAAATTTTCTAGCTCTTTGGTGATTTCTCAAACAAGAATTGCAACAGTTTTTAATGCCCGGTATTTTTTCATGAACAGACTATTAGCTTTTAGTAAAAATGACATTGTTGCATTTTCTAAAAAGGATAGATTAAACGTCGTATTAAGTAAAACTTCTAATCACTGTGAGATACAGACTTCCACTTTTCAAATACATCAAAAATAAAAAAATACATCAAAAAGATGTATTCTGCACCAATTCATCACAAGATTTAAGTCATACTTCTTACTTAAAAATTATTCTCATCATCACAAATATCTAGTTTGTTATGCTGACAAATTTCAGGCTTCTCATGGTGCCAGCACCCCTTCCAGGCAGCGTTAAATACTGTGCACCATTAGCTCCTCATCAAGTCTGTAATTAAACAAAGACTAAGCAGATGTGGCTCAACTCATAAAACCCTTCAAATCCAAACCTACTTACACAGTCTCCCCATAGTTGTACTCAATTGATTAAGTCCAACTTGTTTATCATTAAACCACTTATTTAATTTAGCAATCCACTAAAGCTTCAGTTAAAATGTATCATGTATCCCCTTCTTGGGCCTTAAATAATTACCCATGTCTACTACATCTTCTAATCTGTTTCTTAATGAACCTCTCTAACCCTTCATAATTTAGAAGTACGTCAAAATGAGTCTTAACCAAAAAAAAAGATGAATTTGTGGAAAGGAATAAACAATTACAAATGTTCAGATAGCAGAAAATGAACAGCTACTTCTTTACCATCTGTCAGACTGGTGACTTAGTCACCAAAATTAAGAATGGAAAGCTTGACAGCTTGAGGATATGGCAAAACTGGCTTACCTGCTACAGTGCTGAGCATCACAACATTTCCTGTGAACTGAATGACTCCCACACTGGATCTAATCAACTGACTCACACCTAGACATTCCAGTTTGGTAGCTTAAATTACGATTCATAATCACCAGCACATTGACCTTATTACAGGGATCTTTACTGACCATGGCAGTAGGACATGCCTGGGGACTGCTTACACAGCGGCCTGATAGAAGTCATGCAGAGAAACAACTATTTCTCCGTAATGATTTGACTTTGGTTCTTCAGTCTGTCAAGACAGAAGCAGTTCTGGATATTGGCAAAATGTACATTTCCAGGCATTTTTCTAGGCAATTTTGTTATTACTATGGAAGAAGGAATTTTTTGTAAAAAAATCTATGCATTTTTGAAAGCACATTCAGGACCAAAATTTGTCTGCAAGCACCAGGATCTTTCAAAGCACATGCTTAAATATTTACTTTTATGTTGTTGGGGTTTTTCCTCCATTCACGCACGACGGAGTTTCACAGATACAAGAGAAGGATTAATTTGGGATTTAGCACATTTGCTTAATAATGGAAGTTCTTCCCTCACAAGGAATCCTGGAGAGTTTTGCTTAGTCAAGAACAGCCATCGTACAAAGAGTTTTGCTCCTGAGAACGTCTCAAATACTCCTCATTCTCATTTTCTGAAACTGAATTCATTCTACATGCATATGTTTAGGATCATTATCTCAAATAAATGACCTCTCTTTTTAGGGCGACATTATGATTTACTCTGGCATCCTGTGCAAGGGAAGCATTCACTGAACAAACATTGCTGTCTGGGGAACGTTCTTCAAAGAAATATCAGGTACAACCAATTGTGCATACCTTCGCACCAGCTACCAGACAAGCCTAGTCTGTAACAGAAGCAGACTGCTTTTCCAAAGGTCCTGGAGAAAGAGCAGGACTTAGATTCCCTACTCTTGAGTGAGACCCTTAATCTGTAGAGAGGCCTTAAAGGATCACGAGGCTTATAAAAAGTACGAACCCTTTTATAAACATATTGCAAACTATTTCTGTATGGATGAGTGATACTGGCAAACCAGTATTTTCATGTGAAGAGTCTTTTTTTTCTAAGACCTGTGTTCATAAATGACCAGGAAATAACAATATGAAAAGAAGAATTGATAATTATGTACAGGAGTTGATGACACAAAATCTAAATTTACTTAGGTTTGCATAAGAATTTCGTAATAGAAAATGACAGGGAAAACCAGTATAAATTAAGTGGTACTAATATAAAAATAAGGAACAAAGAGAAAATATATGTTCTAAATTAAAACTTACTGGAAGCAAAATGTATTTCAGAGTCTTCACGGACAGAAGACTCAGAAACGAAAAATAAAACCAGAATACTAACAACTGTTAGTCAAAGAATAGGAATTAAAACAAGTATTTATAAACCTTAGTAACAGCAGTTTAAGTTGTGATATCCCATTTTAAAAGATATGAAAAAGAACTATAAAAGACAGAAGACAAGAAGGGTGGTCAGGAGTATGGAACGGTTTCTGTAAAAAAGAATAAGCAAAGACGTTTTCCACTATAGGAAGGAGATGGCCAAGAATTTTTGACAGCTAGGTATGAAATTATTAACAGCTTAAAGAAAGTGAATAGGTATGGCTATTCACCATTTCACTTAGAGAAAAACTAGGTGGAGCCAAGTAAAATTAACATCCAGTGAATTTAAAATAAGAGGAAGTATTTTTTTTTTAAACAAATCATAATTAAATCGTGATATACACTTAAACAGTTACATTGATAGAAGAGGAGGGAGAGAAAAAATAATTAAGAGCAACACTCCTGAAAACAGTAAGATGTCTGAAGAAGAAGGAGGAGGTGGTGTTGCAGGTGTGGAAGCAGAGATTCTGGTGCAGGCTGTGAGAGGGACAGTGGTGGAGAAGGTATTTCCCTGCAACCCACTGAAGACCCCATGACAGGACAAGGAACAACATGAGCAGGAAGGAGTGGCAGAGATGAACTGTTATGAACTGACTGCAATCCTCCATTCCCCATCCCACCTTTTTCTACTTGGACTGTGGAGTCAGAAGATAAAGGATTCAGGAATGAAGGAGTCAGGAATAAAGGGCTGAAGTTGCAACTGGAAAGAAGAGTGTGAAAGGTTTCAGGTTTTGTCTTTGTTTCTCAATTAAAACTGGTAATAAAGTAAAATACTTTTCCCGAAGTTGAGGCTGTTTTGTCAGTGACAGTAACTGATAAGTGATCTGTCTTTATCTCAGCTGATGTTATTTTCTTCTCTTCCTCCATCCTGTTGAGAAGGGATAAATAGTGAGAGAGTGGCTGGATGAGTGCCTTGCAGCTGGCCAAAGTCAACCGACTAGACGGCTCTGTCGAGGTCTACTGAAAAACACAGACTAGATGTAGCTCAAAAGATGTCCAAAAACTGTAGATTTTCAGAAAGTGAAAGGTTGTAAGAATGGAATAACTCCATGGTTCCTTTTCTTAATCTGTAAGCAGCAATTAGATGTCCTGAGACAAACGGACTAGCTGAACTTCTGGTGTGACTCATTGAGAAAATCATCAGGTAAAGACGTTATATCACAACCTCACATCTAAATTATAAAACTTATCTTGCTATTTTATGCAATGCAAACAAGCAAATATATCTGTGAGAATTGTGCTGGAGTTTGAGGGAGGTTCAAAAACGTAGACAAATAGTATGATAGTTGTGTGCAGGCAACACATTTGGAAGTGTCTGTCTGTGATGCAGTCTAGGTGATAGATGATGAAAGTCATACAATAAACTGACTAAGAAGTATATTATGTCCTCACATGAGTCTTTCTAAAGGAAGAAATATCCTGACCTCAGGTGAGGTTTTCCCCTCACATACCTGTTTTTCTGCATAGCATGAACCACTAAGCCACTGCACAAGGCAGCACAACATTGCCACATTTGGCTGTCCACAAACATAAAATGGATCTGAGAATCCAGTGAGGGCAAGGGGTTTTCAAGAAAATCATCTAGGTGAAATACAATGAAATTCTCTCCCCACTTTTAGTAAAAAGTATAAGAATTAAGTAACCCTACATTCATATATAACTTTTCAATAACTCAACCACAATTACTTCCAAAGAAAGGGGAAAATAAATCAGTAAGGAAACAGATTTCAATGTCAACCACTAAAGGGATAATTATAAACAATAGAAAGGGCTTTTTTAATTATAAAAAATACCATGACATTATGCTTTTAAATTATACATAATGGAAAACAAGGTGAGTCACGTAATCATACTCCCTTTGACACATAACAATCTTCATCAGTGATCTTCATCCTTCCCTCATGTCAAGACTGTAAAAGAGGGGCAGGCTCCCTGGAATATGTGAACATGCATCTAATCTGGTATACTGAAAATTCTTACACACTGGCAAGAATTGCATCTTTTGAAACCAGTCAACTTACTGTAGAACAGCTACTTGTTAAGATATAAAATATTCATTGAATATCTCTTAATTTTAAAAATACTAGCATATAAGATTGAAGACATCACAGATAGAATATTTATGATACAATATAAAATCCCTTCAGAATTTGCCAAATGTAATCTGAGAGAACTGATGTTCAGTGTGTTGGTGTTCTGACTAGTAACACACTTAGAAAAGACAGACAAAACTTAACCACTAGGGCTAAGTCAAAGTACTAACTTTAGGTTGAGGGATTTTTTGTTGTTGTTTGTTTGTCTGTTGGATTTTATTATTGGAACATTAATGTTCTTATTAATTATTATTGTCAAGAGGTCCTATTTAAAATTCTGCTCTTCTCTCTTTTTCTATGACTGTCAAGACTTTGGGGGTTTTTGTTTTAATTTCTGTTTTTTCTCCTTCAGGTGACTAAACATTCTAAACATTAAGCTATAATATTTCTCACCCTGTAACTACTGAGAGAAATTATTCTGGCTTAGTATTTTATGGTTTTTTGATAGTAAAAAAAAGTAAAGCTATTTTCTGACCACAAGCAATTCTCAGAATTACTAGGTTTCATTCTAGGGTAAAACCATACGGCCTAATATTGGAAACAAATTTTTTGTATGGTTTTGTGCTGANCAACAAAATTGATTTAAGCATTGCAACAGGGACTTAATTCAGTGTGTTTCTATTGACACAAAAATCACAAAAATAAGACCCATGTACATACACATAGTTATAAAAATTGTATGGATGTAGAATTAATGTGAAATCTAAAAAATTATGCCATTGATTGCAACAGGATATAGAGTATGCTGAAATTCATTCTATTTGCAAGACTGCTCAGTTCTGAAAGCTTTAGAGGAAGCAGAATAGTTCATTTTTGGCAGACACATAATAATTTTTATTAATACTATATCTATCCTAATGTCATTAGTTAGGTGTGCCCTTACACCCTCCACATTGCGGTTTTAATACCTCTCAAAATGTTTGGCTGCAGTGATAATTAGAATTCTGAGCATTACTCTGGTCCTATAATTTATTGCACAAAGGTATTCTGGATCCCCCATCCACAGAAGTCTTCAAGACCAAGTTGGATGGGTCACTGAGCAACCTGGTCAAGCAACCTGGGTGGCCTCTCTGCCCATAGCTGAGGGACTGGAACTAGACAATATTTAAGGATCTTTAAGGTCCTTTCCAACCTAATATATTCTCTGACTCTATGAAATTTCAAACCGTTCTTAGAATTATACAAAATTATTGGCCAGAAGGAGGATGTGTGGGCCACTGCATTCACAAATACACCTCTGTATTTTTAACTGATGTTTTTTGCTTTCTTGGATATTCTCTTGTTCTCAAGCTTTGCAATAGGAAAACAGAATATCCTTTGCTATTTCTTACCTAACATTTACTGTTTTTCATTTTTTATCCTGTTTCTTCTTTTCCATTTCCTGTCTAAGATTTAAAAAAAAAAAAACTTTTTCAGTTTCTCTAGAGTGTTTTTCAACTCCCTTAACAGAGTCCTTTTCGTAATAGTTTCCTTCATCTTTCACTGAACCTTTTCAACTTCTGCAATATCCTTTTCAAGACAGGGAGATTCATATTGCTAGAAAACTGAAAATTTCTGTTGAGGCTCTACTGCTATTTTCTTTACAATGATAACATACTATCGGGGTCATTCCCTTTATGGGATTTGAAGGGTTTTAAAGACAAAAGATGGATAGCAAAAGAAGTTTTCTCTTGGACTGTCCCTTCCAAATGGCTGAGATTAAGCAGCAGAAATAGCTCTGAAGTTTCTCCTGGGACTTAGGAACACCTAAGTAATCCTTATGACCTGATACAAAGCTATGTCATTAATCCCATTCTGATTTGTCCATAAATATGCTTAAAACATTACAGAGGACCTAAATATGGTATCCCAGTGTGCTCTGCTATCAACACCTACAGTCAGTTTAATATCAGTCTTTGCTCACTTGCTTTTGTCTGGTATTTACCCATGTCACATGAAAAGGGGCAGAAATGAAAAGATTTCTTGTTCCACCTGTATTAATACAGTTTTTATTGACTACCAGTGTCCCCAGAATATCAAAGCCTTTTAAAGCACCAAACAGTCTATCCACACCTCACCTAAAGAGGCCCTTCAGTAGACAGTTTGGCTGTCATGGACAGGACTTTCAATACTCTGATATGGGGACAGCACTTAATAGCAAGGGAGAACCTTCTCCATAAAGTTCTTCTGCAAGTTATGAAACTGTCAACACCAGAAACAAAATGAGCTAACTCTGGCAGATCACAAAATAACTTTCATTAATACAAGTATGTGACAAAC
>VWZG01007630.1:0-82105 GCA_013396735.1 Grallaria varia
ATAGTCTGAGGGCTGAATTAGCTGAAATAGTCTCCTCCTAATATCCCTCACCCTGCCTCTGGGAAGGCAGCAGACCTCCCTGTGGGATGGGTCTGGGTGACATATAGGGCCCTCTGTTCCCCTCAGAAGGGAGTCACTGACTACAACCACTCTTCTTTTTTTTCTTGTAGCTGTGGTTGTAATCCATCTTGTAGATGGGGTCCAGCCAGGGGGCTCTTCAGGCAAATCTTCTTGGCTGTTCTCTGCCTGATTTTCTGGGTCCAGGGCCTCATATCTGTTCAGGTACTTATAGAAATGAAAAATGGAGATCTAGCCTGGTTAGAAATGTATTATTTTTGGATCTCCTTATATGTAGCTAAGTAGTCACAAGAAATAAGATTTTATTTAATTACTGAGTATCAGAATTTTTTGGTCAGAATTGTGTTGCATGCTCATTTCCCCCATAAGATATTTAAAAGCAGCATTGCAATATTTTCTTCTCTATCATGTAAATTTGTACTTAGAAATTTTGTTCCTACTCACCTGACTAACTTTAGATTATCTAACTCCCTGCAGCCACTAAGGAGGTAATAAAGTACTTCCTACAACCTTGTGTTATTTTTCAGCAGCTCACTGCATGCTTTTCAGCACAAAGTGAAAGGAACTGAAGCCGCTAAAAAGTCATCACTGAAGAGACACTAAAAATTTTGGATCTGTGTAATGGTTCTAAGGGAGCCATATGAATGCCAGTTTATAATTCTTAATTGAGACCACACCTCAAACTCTACTACATTTACCTTCAAAATATACTTCAAGAAGTATTTCAGGAAAGAACCAAAGATATGATGTTTCCTTGTAAGTAGTAGTTTGATTACATTAGTAAAATAAGTACTCAGGGAAATATTAGGAACATTTCAAAAATAAATATATCTGTACTGTCATCCCTTTAGAAATATATTGCATGTCTTATAGGATTATTTTTCAAAACAAGTTTCTAATGTTTTGCTTTCTTAATTCAGTACAGACGTACACAGTATTGGTACTAGTCATTTTAGAAAACTTTTATGCATTTTCATGGATCTTGACTGCAGATGAAAGAATTCTGTCTCTTTGAAGGTTGTACAAGTCATATAAAATACAACTCTAACATATTTAAATCTGTTCTTGAATAGCACTAGATGGATTTCTGTCGGTGTATCCACGCACACTTGAATTACGTCTACCTGCATATATTTTGCAAAGAGAAGGAATGAAATTTGGTACAAAGTGCACCTCTGTTCAGTGAATTTTAACCTGTGACAATCTGAAAAAATGTTCTGGAGATTTATCAATATGGATTTAGAAATATGTCATTATTTGAACAGAATGGTAAGAATTTGAGTATAAGTTTAAACTAGAAGATGTTCATTCAGCTGCATTCAAAATGAAACAGAGATCAATTTTATAGATTTTTGCAGCATTTTGCCATCAAGGACTATGTGTTTAGCCTAGTCAGTTTTATTTTACTGCAAATTCCTGGCAGATTTCACTTTCAGGGTCACATCAGCTAAAACTATGCTAAAGACAGTGGGATCATACAAATATTAATAATACAATTTTCAGAAACACATGGACATAAGCTGAATTTTACAAGCTTGCTTTCCTTACTGTTTTTCTTTTACTAATAATAGATCTGAAATATCTATTTTAGGTAAAAAAAATAACACGTCTGAAACATCAACAAGAGTTGTGCATATTTGTGTGTGTCTGTGTCTTGAAAAGAGCTTCTTGTATGGCCAAAGCTTGCTAATAAATGTTATCTATTTTTCCCCCAATTGCCTTTCTCCTCTTCAATATGCCATGTCATCTGGCTCTGACAGGACAGTAGCTCTTCAGATTACACACAAACCACACTTTTGGTTTTGTTTTTTTTTTTTCCCAAACAAAGAACCTCACTTTGATTACCCAATCCAAGTCTGTGTGCTCATCCAACCAATATGACATTTCCTTGGAGCATTAACTATATTTCTTCTTTAGATTATCTGGATCGGCCATAGGGAAAATGGAAGGAATAATCTTATATCTAAGATTTTTATTTGCCTCCTTCTGGTCTTTCTAATTGGTGGGGGGAAAATGGATGGCACTAGTTTCATCAGCAGCTCTCCCTTACTTGGCTTCATTTTTATTTTGTCTGGCATGAAGCAATGAAGTCTGTGTGAGTTATTACTGTCTCATGTCTCAGTACACAATTAATTTTTTTCCCATCCCAAACTGCCAGGGCCCGGCTTTCATCCAATCTTTACAAAAAGCCTACTGTGCAAGGGGGTGGTTTTCATTCTTTTTCCAATCATGAAGGCAGTAGTGTGGAATTTTCTTATTTTAAGATCTCTCCTTCTGAAGAAGAGGAAAAAAACCCCTTGAATTTGTAAGTTCTAAAGTCACATTGTCCTGTAGGTAGAGCTGACTTTTTTTACAAGGGTCAGTGTATTACATAGCTGTTTCCTAACTGAGTGCTACCATAGGTGTTAATTTCCCCTCCTGCATATTCTTCTTTGGTTCATTTATAAAAAGTTAAGTTCATGCAAGAAGTTGCCTCTTGTAATATTTGTATTGAATTTCAAGTTTTGACATCTAATTGACTTATTAACTGCTCTTGAAGTTGCTATTTTAAAAAATCTGGGCCCTTCATATACTGGCCCTTAGCTTTTTAAAACTGTCTGTAACAGATTTACTCCCAGATTTCTTTTGTCATCACAGGAAAATGACTGGCTTTGCTTTGAAAAGTCTCAACTGATTCTACTTTAAGATGCCATAGGACGGTAGTGCTCTGGAGTTAACATTAGAACTTACTCTTATTAAAATAATATAGTTCAAGACGTAATTTGGATTGGTAATTTTATAATGGAGGTTTCACAGTATAAACCCTTTACAAAGAGAAAAAAAAAGTATATTTTACACAGACTTTATCATAACTCCGATGTTCAAGTCCTGAATTGTGTAGATGATCCATTCAGCCTGTGAACAGGTCTTCTGTTTTGTAATCCTTTTATTTCCATGTGTTTATTACTCCTATGGAAACGAACACTGTGGTATGCGCTACTTAGACTTCCTTTCTAGCTGATATTTCTCAGAATGTCTAAGAACACTGTGGCAACATATTGGGGGAAAAAAAAAAAGATGGAAAGAAGAAGAGCATGGATTATATGAAATTGCTTAGAAGTGTAATAAAAAGCCCTCCTGACTTGCTAAAAATCAGGTCTGTTATGATAACCAGTTGCCAGGACTTTGTTCTGCCTCTAACATTGTAATATCAGGAATAGTCATCCAGTCCTAAGTAATTCTGGAGCTAGATGATACGTGTCTATACTTTCACCAGTAAATTTTCATAACTTCTTGAATCATCTGGATATGCTTAGGCTGTCACATCTTTGACCATGTTTCCACTAAGGTTCTTTCTACATACTAAGTACTTGCCTGCCTATCCATGGACAAGATCTGAGGGCGTCTTTAAGATACAGACTCCTTCAGTGGCACAGAGAAAATATGAATGTAAGAAGAGAAAAAAATTGTAAATCATGACCAGATGGACTAGAAAAAGTTCGAGAGATGCACTAAGCCCTCCTGAAAGCTAGTTTCAATTTTCTGTATTCCTATACTGGCAACAACACCCAAGAGTCACAGGTCATCTTCCATTCCTCTCTACAGCCCCTCAAACAACTACTATGAACCCTTCCTCTTTGCCATCCTAGACCACATTGGAACAGTCCTGAATTTCCCCCTTCACTTCTGAGAAGTTTTAAGCATCTACACATTGCTTAATGAATGGAAAAACAGTTAAATATGCTGTCTTGCACTGGGATACAAAAAGGACTGAACACAGAAATCCCAACTTCTGAAATTTAACCCAGGTGATGGGAGGTGAAGATGCAAAGATTTTAGACAGAGTGTAAAGTGCAAGTTGCCTCCAGCACTGACTTTATCATGAGCAGCAGGTTAGACGAGGTGAGCTCCTGAGATCCCTTCCAACCTGAAATACTCTCTGATTCTGTGAGCCTTCAGGGTTCCAGCTCCAGAGAAGACTGAGGATTACAAAACAGCAACCTTTCCTATACCCAGAAAAAGCCTGTCTTCAAGAAAGCAACACATTTACAATGCAACCTTTCTTCCTTGCTACCATCTGCTTAAGGAGCTTACTGTTTTGAGTACTGAGGTTTGTGGTTCTCATTCCTAAAAGACCAATCTGCCAAACACGGTTTGGAGTGCTTAGTTACAAGTTTCATTAGGTGGTGAAACAGTTGTACATTACTAACCCTTCTGTTTGGTTACGTTGCTGCTCCAGACGAGGGAGTGGTGTAGTTTGTTAAAGCCTGTTAAATCATACAAAGCCTAATCCTTCCAGCATTCTTTATCTTGGACATGTAATTCTTATTTTCCAGAAATGCACATATTGCACAAATGCTAGTGCTGACCTGTTCGTTGCCACATTTTTGGTTGCCATTTCTATGAAATATATCTAATGATTAATAAAATAAAAAGCAAATAACTACATCAGATTAGGAACTGAACAAAATATATAAAACAAAGAAAGTTATTAAATGGTCAATCTCCAGCGCTGCTTGAAGATAGCAATAGAATGTTTCAGCAGTACAGAATATATCTGTCTGTTGACTGTTAAATGTAATTATTGGTGTTATTTCAAATAAATGAGGTAGAAGTATTTACTATTTTGTGTTAAACAAATCGGAGGGGTTGTGAGAAGCTCCATGAAGAAGCAATCATGTTTAAAATTGCACAGAGAGTACATTTTTAGAAACAGAATCACTATCAAAGTTGGCAGTGCTTTTTCTTCTTTCCTTGCTGAAAATGGGATGAATATATCACTTAGGACATAAATAGACCTTTGACATAGCAAAAATTTCTAACAAGATCCATTGTTGCATGGCTGGCCTCCACATGTCTGCAGTTTGCAAGTCACCATACTTGATCATCACCTCAAGGTCAATATGAAAATATTGCATTGTTTTGAACTGCAGATTTTTAAGGGCTTCCTGACGTGCCACAAATGTGACATAGATGTCATTCATGAAGATGATACTGTTACCTGCCTAGAGGTACAGCAGCTGCTCCAACAGCATAGTCTCTTTGTTTTTCAGTTGATGTTAAGAAAAGGTCAGGCTAAAGGCTGCAGAATGACATGTCAACTTGCAGCGTGGGATAGTGCCCAAGGTGCTTCCTTTCATTCAATTTGGAATCCAGCAACTTGTAAACTTGCTGCTATTTTGTCCCTCACTATTAGCTCTTTGTTATGATTGGTGAGTAATGATTTGCCTGAGTGAAACTAATCTGAAAAGAGGAATAAACATGGAAAAATTGTTTAAATATGATCTAAACAAATGGACAAGCTGGAATTGCCTATCTTGCTGACAGACTTAGATGTGAAACAACAATTAATAATAAAAAAAAAAAAAAACAGGCAGCTTGAAAAGGATTTTTCAGAATAAATATTGTGAG
Source organism: Grallaria varia (assembly GCA_013396735.1). NCBI lineage: Eukaryota > Metazoa > Chordata > Aves > Passeriformes > Formicariidae > Grallaria > Grallaria varia. Next base: position 5,470 of record VWZG01007630.1, read on the forward strand.
GTACTTATGCGATCACCTACCAAGCTTGTGAGAAGTATAATCCACCTTGGCAGAATTTCTAACATAGTAGTAATATAATTAATGTACTTACTATATCAGCCAGTAAATTAGGAACAGAATTTTGTTTTCTTTCATCTTTTAGTGCTGGCAGTTGGATTTCTACAGTAAAATGTCATATATCAAGGCTCAAGGCTTCTCAGCAGCAGAAGCAAAACTGATTTTTTCCCTAATAGGTAAGATAGGGGCTGTGGCAAAAGAAAGAGTACAGACAGAACTTACAATCAGGTGAAAAATCAGTCATGCTGTTACAGCAGTTGGAGATGTTGATGAGTACTGGTGACTGCTGGTACCAGAGGAAGCCTGCCCCATTTCCCAGAAACAGCTGCTGCCCGATCATGGCTGTTTGCTCTCATAGCAGTAGCAGCATCTGGGTTAGATTTTCAGAGTTTGGACTCTGCAAAATAAGCAACTTGTTATCCCTGGCAATGTGCTGTCATACCTCCGAGCGTGTTTTGAGCTGACTGTCATGACCAGAGTGATCAAACATTATGTTGTTAGCACATGCATGCAAACTGATATTTCAGGAATAAAGTAGTTGGTGTTACAGAATTGAGAAAATATGTCCCATCTCAAAATATGTGCCTTCCTATATTCTTTTTTCCTCCTTTCACAGCAACTTCAGCATTGTAGGAGTGAAAATCCCTGCACAGGGAGAACACCTTTGGTACTCTGGAAGCATCATCATAGGAGGCAAATGTACAAAAAGACTTAATCAACTTCAAGCTGAACTTCAACAAATTTGGAAATAAGATGCAACTTTTCAAGTGAGAGTAACTGACCATCAGAATAGATTTCTAAGGAATGTTGTAAATTTTTCACCGGGCATTCTCAAATCAAGTTTGGCTGTCTTTCTAAAACAAGCACTCTATTTCAACCACCAAGGTATTGAGTTCTGTTGTGTTGTAGGGAAAAATAATCTTCAATGTAGAAATGACTAGCAAAAATACTCTGACTTTTGCTGGACAGTTCAGACTAGTGATTTCTTGTGAGTGACGTGATTATAGCAGTCCTCTCTAGGACTATTAATAACATTATACAGAAAATGCTTGTAGCTGACCTACTATGCACTAGAAGCCACAATTGTACACAGAGGTCCACAGTCAGTCCTTTGCAGCTTTGGGAAACCTTGCATGATGGTTTATGAAGTAAACCTGAGGTGTCTGTCAAGATGCTGCAGAAGACAGAGTCCTCCAATGCATTGCAGATGGCAGGAGGAATCTTCTTCATTTTCTTCAGGGCTCATCACACAGGTTCCTTCCTATTCTAAAATTATGTCTCCTAACAGGCAAGATGTTTTTCATAAAGACCCTTTCCAGGCAGCAAAACTAATTTATTTCTGCTGCTTATTCTGCTATTACTATTATTATGCTATTTAGCAGCTGGAATATACTGCCCCCACAACATTTTTGACTGTTGCCTTTTTCTGTGAAAAGATGGAGTAATGCTACTGTTAGTTTGCTAGATAAACCAGAATCTTCTGTTTTGCACCACTTATAGCTACTAGTATTCTGCGTCATTCAAGGCTGCTGTCATAATGCAAACTGGACTTCTTACTTCAGCTGTGTGGGCTTTATTTTGTCATAGTTTTATAACAATGATTTTGGGTCTGGGGACACACAAAGTACTGAGGTTGCTGATCAGGCATTTATGGATTATTTCTTATAACTTTACCTAGCCATGATGATGGTTGATGATGACCCAGCATGTACCACACAGTAGTTTCTTGTTATTTTCTTTACTGATCTGTACTGCAAACAAGGGACTCAGATAAGCAATCTATATGAGGTGAGTGACCACTTGAGAAAACAAGTTATAGGCCTAGAAGCCCTGAAAACAAAGCACTCTAGCCTTGTATGACACTATGGATTCATCAAAATTCAACAATTTGCTGTTATTTGATTTTATATATTTGGTCAAATAATTGAAGACTTATTTCTAGTGCAATAAATTCTTGGGTTTTTTAGATCAGAGTAGGAAAAAGCCCTGCTAATGCTATTGGATTACTACTCAAAAAAACAAAAAAAATCATTGTTGGATCCACATAAACTCTTTCAAAGACACCCTAAACTTTCAGTGCAATACATGTCACTGAAACCCTTTTCATTCTGGCTGGAAGTAGCTGGCACTAGTTGATGACTGTTGAACTCCACTGATTGGTTAACAATTTCGAATTACTGGCAAATGGGTTTCCTTAAAGGGGAAGAAACTTCAAACTTTTCATAATTCTAATTTTTTTAATGTCTAACTTTTCCTCTAAGAATGAGCTGGAATTCATTCTCACCAGCCCCACCACACCCATGAATATACATAAAGTATTTCCAAACATCTGATTTAAATTCACTTTTTAAAAAAAAAACCAATAATTTTACTTTCTATTTTATATACAAATAAACATAAAAATATGGGATAAACACTCAGTCTGAGGATAGGAAAAGATTTATCCACATGACTCCACTTAGCAGTAGAAAGAGGTTAATTCTTAACTGCATTTCTCTGAGGCATTTGTTATTCTTGCAATTAAACACTTACATTAAGCACTATATATGTCTTCACTGAATCTTAATTTAATCCTCACCACTTGATGACACGTCAGACCTCATCAATTTTACACCTTTTTTCCCTGGAATGAGTTTTCATTTACCAATTTCAATCCAATTACTCTTGCTCTCTTGTTTCATTAGGCCTTGTAAATGTGATCCCACAATACTGCTGTTAACGACTGCTAGCAAGACCTCATAAATATATTTTATAATTGATGGATGTTACATAACAAATGAATGCCTTAAAAATCATGCTGAAAGGCATTAGAACACCAGTCCTGTTGGAGGAAGAAGTGAAAACCTCCCTTTTCACATCTGGAAATAAATTCAGTTCAACAGTGTTTTTGCTTGCTATTAAAAGTTCTCTGTTTGCCTGTTGTACTTGATAAGTTATTAGAGATGACAGCTGGCATTTGACTGAAATTTACAGTCAATTACATATTCTGAACTCATGCAGAACTCAGAATTATGCTGATGGAGGCTGAAAGTTAGCCTAAAAACACCAGAAAATATAAAATTTAGAAATTGTATGTAATATTACAAATTTGTACACTGAATCTCTGCAGAGGTCAAAATAGATGATGATGAGCACATGTGCTAGTATTCAGAAAGTTCAACTTCCTTGACAATGACCCCGGTTCAGTTGCCCACTCAGTTGCTACAGATATGCCACTGGAGGGTGGCTTAGTCAGATTTTTGGGTATATATTTTCAGGTTTCACAAAACAGATTTGCAGCAACCAGTCAGCTTGGAAACAGCTCAGGGAGTGGATTAATATAAATACATAGAATCATAGAATAGTTTGGGTTGGAAGGGTTCTTAGAGATCATCTTATTCCAACCCCCTGCCATGGGCAGGGATACCACCCACTAGGTCAAGTTGCTCAAAGTCCCATCCAATCTGGCCTTGAACATTTCCAAGGATGGGACATTCACAGTTTGTCTCAGAAACGTGTTCCAGTGCCTCACTACCCTCTGAGGAGAGACTTTCCTCTTAACATCTAATCTAAACCACTCTTCTTGCAGTTTAAAACCATCCCCTCTTGTCCCATACCAAAAGTCCCTCTCCTTCCTTTTTTATAAGCTCCCTTTAAGTACTGGAAGGCGACAACAAGGTCTCCCCAGAGCAGTGCTGCTTGTAGTGTCAGCTATTTTCACTTCCCGTATATAATGTTTAATTAACTATATAATTTTGGGAAATCCTCAGCGACACTATCTATGTCTGCAGTAAAGTTGTAAATTTAGGTCCTGACACAAGTCAGCCAGGGCATGCAACCACAGAATCATTTGGGGCAGAAGGGATCTCTGAGGACCATCTAGTCCATCCTCCTACTCAAAGCAGAGTCTAACTTCAAAATTAGAGCAGGTTGCTCAGAGTGTTTTGCACACCCAAGAATAGAGATCGCACAACCTGTTCTAGTGCTTTATCACTTGCCTTGCAAATATTTTTGTTTCCTTGCATCTAGTGAGAGTTTCCTTCCTGTCAATTGTGGCAGTAGCCTCCTATTCCACTGAGGTGTGCCTATGAAAACAATCTGACTCTGTTATCTCCGTGGGCCCTCATTAGATACTTAAAAACTTGCAAATGCATCAAATGTCGACATTCACTTCTCCAGGCTAAACAGTATTTCCTCCTTCAGCAGCTTTTTCTAATATATGGTATCCTCTAATACCCTCACCATTATAGCAGATGTATTCTGAACTCTTCAGTTTGCAGCTCTCATAGAAGGCCCCACAACTGGGCATAACACCCCAACTGTGACTCACCAGCGTCAGATAGAGGATGATTTCACAAAACCTGCAGTTATGCTCCTTCTAATGTAGCTCAGTGAACAGGCAGCCTTTATTGCTGTAAGCTGGCTCATTTTCAAACCAACACCCTCCAGGATCCCCTATCTGCTTCTGCAAATCTGCTTTAAATCTAGTTGGCCTCAGCCTGTACTGGTGCATGGAACTATTCCTTGCCAGACACAGGATTTGGTATTTCCCTTTGCTGAACTTTTGAGGTTCATCTGTATGACTGTTCTGGTCATTGATGAAGGTATCAGAGAGCATGATGATAAACAGAATATGAAGATGAACAGTGCTGTATCAGTACCTGAAGGATGGCATTCCCAACTAGCACCAGCTGGGCTTTTAATTATTAGCCATGGCTCTCTTTTCCCAAGTGTCTTGCCAGTTTTTCAGCCATGTTATAGGTAACCTACACAACCCATCTCTCCTCAGTTCTACAGGGATGCTGTCAGAGACAGTATTAAAGGTTTTGCTGAATTCCAGGTGACATTTACTGCTTTCTCCTCATTCACAAAGCCAGAAATTTCATAACAGTCAAATTGGTCAGGTGTATTTTTATTTCTTTTTTTATAAATCCTTGCTGTCTCTTCCCAGTCACCTTGCATTTCACATGCCTAGAAATAGCTTCCAGAAGGATGTAGTCTATAATCTTGCCAGATGCTGAGTTTAGGGCAAAAAGCATCCTCCTCACTGTTTTTATCTTTTAAAATATTTTTAATAAGGCATTTGGCTTTTTCCTGTATGCAGAATCATACTGCTACAAGTTTATCAAATGTCTTTCAGTGATGTAAGCCAGTTTCTTTTACAATCTTGAATACCTCCTGATGTGCCTTGATGGGCTTGCATGTCCAACTTACTTAAGTAGCCCTAACTTAATCTTCCTCTGCTTTGGGTAATACCTCTGTCACTTAAACTCTTCTGTAATGCATAGAGATCAGGAAGATTTGTGAGCAATGAACACTAAAGCAAGGAAGGTGTTGATACCTAAGCGTTTTCCATGTCCTTCAGCACAAGACAATATGTTTCAGTAAGAAGTGGAGTCATTTTTTCTTGAATCTTGATTGTCCTACCAATATATCTGTAGAAACTCTTCTTGTTCCTGTTTCACATCGCATTTCCACTTTTCTCCCAGACAAGTTTTAACCTTCCTAATTCTATCTCTGCTTTCCATGTGCCTCCTCAGTTGCCTGTTCCTGCCTCCATCTCTTGTACATTTCCTTTTAGCAGCTGAACTCAAGTTGATCAGCCAGCCCTCCTCCTTGACTGCATGCACATATTCATGTCTACTCAGGTCTCAGTGGATGACTCCTGTCCTTTGAGGATTATGTCTTTGAAGACTGACCAGCTCTCCATGGCTCCTTTGTCTTCTATAGGATTCTCCTTGCCAGTTCCCTGAACAATCCAACATCTGAATTCCAAGGCTGTTTTCAACTAATTGGCTTCTTTAGTTCTCTCTGGATCTTAAATTCTATGATCTCCTTGTCAGTGTTGCATCTCCATCTAGTCCTACCTTAATCATGAATAGCAGGTCCACCAAAACACTCTCCCTAGTCCAGCACCTGTATTAAAAAAATTGTCTCTGATGATCATCTCCAGAAACCTCCAAGATTGCTTCTAGGTGCTGGGAAACAGAGCCTGTGATCATGAGACATGCCCATCTCCTTTTCTGGGTCCCTGGCCTACAGCCTCACAACCAGTTCCCAACCATAGGACAAAAGTCTACGTATTCAAGCCACTTCTTTTGTATAGACAGCAAATGGCCCTTCTTGCCACCTTTGCCTGTCTTTCCTCAAGAGCCTGTGGGTCCCAGACTTCTCTAGGACTGAAAGCCAGCATTCTTCATTATATTTTTATGCACATTCTCTCTGTTTTGTTACCAAAAAAATCTTAATTTAAGCCATCATTTAGTGTTTGTCTAAAATAAATTCTGAACACATTCCTTGTTTTTATCCCTACTATATCTGTCATGCACATCATTTGGACAGGATGTAAGCACAGAGGTTCGTGTCTTGCCTGCCAGACATGTTGCAATTGCACGTAGTGCACCAAATTCACCTCTGATAAATCTTCCTGGCAGTCAGCAACTATGTCACTCAAGGCTTCTGTGACAAGCCTCAGTCGCAATCAATCCACAGAATTGCTCCAGATATTCCATCTTTGCAGTAGGTTTGTCTCTGTGTGTTTCCTTGATTTATTTTCACCCTCCTCAGAAAATCTCCAATACATCATTTACCATCAAACTGGCTGTTACAAGAGATGAGATTATGAAGAATAATTACTAACAGAAGTGAGCTGCTTAAAAATTATTAAAGTAGCTCAATGAAAATGGTTATTATTTTTCCCTTAAGAAAAGTGAGCTATATTTAAGGTCCACTTTTTTCTTTCCCTCAAGTTTTCCTCCTTCCCTTTTCTTTCTGTATTCCTTCTCAGCACCAAAGTTGGTACTTGAAGATTGGTCCAGTGGTGTTGCTTCAGGCTTTAGTTGTCAAACAAATTTAAGAGGTTATGTGTCAATAGCAGGAGCAATACTGTTTCCAGGGCAGCTGTCCTCTGCCAGGGAGTCCCGTGTGCTCCTGCATGCAGACTGCAAGACCTAACACACCTGCACCCTAAGAAAGGGGTGGCTTTAAGTCCTTGAGCTGCTCTAATGATATCAAATAGACCACTTACTACTGACTGAACATTCTTTGATTGTTTCTGATGAACAATTACTAGTAGAACAAGCCAGGGTCTTTCATGGAAATGAGAGTTTCCTGCCTGTCATATAAATAGACACAACCATAGCATAACTTTCACAACTCCTGACATAAACTAGATTTACTGTTAATGTTGAAAAAAACATTTTATTCGCTTCTGCCCAAGTAAATGTTATGGACTACTCAAAGGCTCTGTTAAAAAAATAAGTGATTCAACATGCTTTTTGGCAAAAATTTTTTATTTTTCTTGCTTTCAACTCCAATTTACCCTAAACACAAATGAATGATCTTTAACTTTTAAAAGAACTCTTTCCATGATTTCCGACCAACAATATATTAGTTCATTGAGAAAAAAATTCATTGTTATACCTCAACAGCCGAAATTTTGTTAGAACTGAAAAAAAAACCCAAATAAACTTGCACTTTTCAACCTCCCTGTCCTACAGACTTGCAAAGCTCTTGAATATTTCCAGGCAATATTTAATCCTGAAAGTAAACATTTATATGTACAGGTGAAAGTGGAATTTAAGGTAATAATTTAAAAAAAAAATTTTCTGTTAAATCATTCATCTTGTTTAAGATATAATACTTGTTGAGTGCATATATTATTAGAATCAATGAAAATGACATATTAAAGTAACATGAGGAAAAAATACTATTATCCTGGATAGAGAAAGAAAGAAAATAAAAATTTGTCCTTTTCAGAAAATAGTATTGTGCTAGATTTTGGCAGCTTCCAGAATGTTAACTGTTGTGAAGAAATAGAGACTTTCCTAAAGATATCTACTATACAATATTTGAATTAAGGCTTTAAGGATTTATACATGAATATGTCACATGAATCTGTACATCTGTGACCCTAACAATAGCTAATGCATTTGCCTATCTACACAGTATTGTGGGAATATTGTAGACAGGAAACTGGAGTATTATAATTTCTGGTAAAAGTGGCTTGGGAATATTTTTTTAAGAGACATTGTGAAGAAGTACATCTAAAAAGACATCTGTTACAGCATCCCACAAGGTCTGTGAATCTGTACCTTAGTAAACTGTATCAAGTTATCTCCTTCCATAGACAATCAGTACACCTGAGAGCCAGCCTTTCCTGACAGGGCCATTTCATCTGATAGAGTATCAAATGGCTTGTTGATTATTCTGACTTCAAAGGCCAGTGGTGCTGATATCTTCAAGGTGGTCTGTAATGCCTGAGTGATGAGGCCACCTGTCAATGTGACTGCAAAATTAAAGAGAATCTGTTGGGAAATGGAGGGTAAACTTCCTCTCCCTCAGATTAGCCTGATTAGCCTTGAACAATTTAACTTCTACAAATCAGTTTTGTAGCTATGGGAAAATTATTTATCAATGACTACATTTTTCCTGGAGTGGGGGGTAGGGGGAAGCCATTAATGGTGAGTAGTTGTGTAAAATGTGCTCATCTACTTCAGAACCAGTTTTCTATTTGCTGAGTTACAAAATAAAAATAATTCCTCTTCAGTTCTATCAATATTTGAAATGGTGAATTTGTTTTGAACGGTATAAATAACTATTCCCCTGCGTCTTGTTCTCTTTGCTTGTTTTTATGAAAATGCTCTGTTGAGGATAGCAGAATGTCAAGAACTATGTAAAACAAAAAGCTGTCATTTGTGGCATAATAAGCTCTCAACCAACAACTAAATTATTTTAATCTTTCTGATTTGAGGGGGAACAATGTTTTTCATTTGAGGAGGAAGATAAAGGGAGAGATAGGCTGACCTTCTCTCTTCTCATTAAAATAGGGAAGAAGAAGCTGTTAAGAACCTCTAAAGCATCTATGAAATGGGGATTAGGAGTTGCAATATGGGGCGTTTCTGGTTTGTTGGGGTTTTTTTTGGGGTTTTTTAGCCCATCATTATAAGTAAAGCAGAAGGCTGCAAGAGTAATCTGAGTGTTAGTGTGTTAATAGCCTGCTGTCTGCTCTTCCTCTCCCAAGAAGCAGTGGCCATCCGTGCAACAATCAGGAGCAGTGAACTCATTTCATTACTAAAATGGAGACATCTCCATCACCTTACAGGTACCTCTCCAGGCACTTGTTTAGAGTGCAGATTCACGTCAGGTCACCCACTGAGCCTGTCTAAATATTGTTTTAATGGCAGTCATGTGCTAGAAACGGGGACTATCATGTTAGGCCTTCAAGTGTCCCCTCTTCAGTCTAACATTTCGGGAAGTTTAGACAGATCTGTTGCTAAGTCTTAATAATCATGATCACAGGAAGAGAATCACTGTGCAGACACTCAGGGCAATCTTTGACCATGTAAATAATTAGCTCCATATATAGGAGCTGATTTTAACAAGCCATCCATCAGAAATAGAGGCCTCATCTGTCTATGAAATGCTTTGCGTCGCTGAGTCATGACCATTTGCAGGACTTATATAATCATAAAGAGAGAAGAACAGTGTTGCTACAAGAATAAATGCACAAATTGGTCTTTAATACATTTTGGCTGAAACAGTGTAGGATTATTTAAAAGCGTTGCTTGCTTTGTTTCTGGCAGGTGTTATGCTGCATGATTGCCTGTAGCAGCAGCACAGCCCTGCCCTCTCTATTCAGACCACCCTGGACGCAGAGTGTATATCCAGGGGTGCTGGGGGAGTGGGGGAGGTCTCACCATGCAGTGATCCCAGTTCTACACTGGCGGTCAGTCTAATGTCTCACTTGCTGCTCCTGTGCAGATAAGCACATCCTGGCAGTTGTCCGACACTGACCTTTTGAGCCAAGGTCCTTCCTTAAGATGACCAAGGCAAGGTAGTATATGTGGTTTTCAATGAACCAAGAGGCTCCTTCCAGCCTGTATTGGGTTTGCATGGCAAGGTTTTTTTGGTAGCAGAGGGGACTACAGGTGTGGCCTCTGTGAGAAGGTGCCAGAGACTTCTCCGGTGTCTGATGAAGCCAGGTCTAAGACAGAGCTGCTACTGGCCAAGGTCAAGCCTGTCAGCAATGGTGGTAGTACCTCTGGGATAACAGATTTAAGAAGGAGGAAAAGTTGCTGCATAACAGAAACTGCAGTTGGAGGGAGGAGGGAAAATATGTGAGAAACAGCTCTGCAGAAAACAAAGTGAAAGAAGGAGGGGGAAGAGGTGCTCCAGACATGAGAGCAGATACTCCTCTGCAGCCATATGAAGACCATGGTGAGGCAGGCTGTCCCTCTACAGCCCATGGAGGTCATGGTGGAGCAGAGATCCATCTGCAGCTTGTGAAGGATGCCACTGCAGAGCAGGTGAATGCCTGAAGGAGGTTGTGACACTGTGGGAACCCCAGACTAGGACAAGCTCTTGACAGGACTTGTGACCCCATGGGGAACCCATTCTGGAGCAGTCTGTTCCTGAAGGATTGCATACTGTGGAAAAAAGGGACCAATACCGGAGCAGTTTATGAAGCTCTGCAGCCCATGGGAAGGACTGAGGTTGGGGAAGTTGGTGGAGGACTGTCTCCCATGGGAGAACCCCCATGCTGGAGCAGAAGGAAAAGTGTGAGGAGTCTTTCTCTGAGGAGAAAGGAGCAGCAGAGACAGTGGGATGAACTGACCATAACCCCCATTCTGTGTCTTTCTGTGCCACAGTAGACAGGAGTTCAGGAATTTGAGAGTGGCATTAAGCCTGGAAAGAAAGGGGAAAGGTGTTTTTAAGATTTGGTTTTATTTCTCATTATCTTATTCTAATTTTATTGTTAGTAAATTAAACTAATTTCCCAAAATCAAATCTGTTTTGCCCATGACAATGATTGGTGAATGATCTCTCCCTTTCATTATCTCAATCCACGAATCTTTTCTTATATTTTTTCTCCCCTGCCCAGCTGAAGAGAGGAGTGATAGAGCAGCTTTGGTGGGCTCCTGACATCCAGTCAGTGTCAACTTATGACAGAGCCCCGTGTTCCAGTAACTGCTGGGAAATGTGCAAAACTAATAACCTCCAGGTTCAGATATGAAAAGCAGCAGGAAAACATTATTAATATACACATGTATCTTGAAGAGAGACATTTGTGCTTCTTCATAATGCAGACCTAATAAGAAAATTGAGCCTAAATTAGTGCAGCCACAACCTGCTATTAGAACAAGTGGTTCTTTTGAGACAGGGCTAGTAAGGCTTATTTTTTTTCTCGATTTTGATTGACTTGGTATCCAAGAAATCTGACAGACATGTTTATGAGATGTCTGTCACATATGTGCACTCCTATGACTGATAAGCTATGATGCAAACTATCCCTCACTTGAGCCACTTATCAGGCCTTCCTCCTCTACCTGCATATAATATTTACAGGAACTTGATTATCAAAAAAGTATTGTTCATTTGCCAGGCTTGATTGAAATCAGGCAGCAGGTGCAAAAGCTACTCTGCAAAGGAGAGAGACAGAAATACAGAAGTACAGATTCAGAGACACCGTGATTGCGTAAGTCTGACTCCAATGGGAAATGAACCTAAAATGAGTTAAGACTTTTCTTTTATAGCACTAAAAATCAAATCGAGAGAGGGAAGGATTGGAACAAGCCCAGCAATAATTTGGCGTAGCTGCTGACATAGAAATTCATAAGAACAAAAAGAAGAGATATACTGTTTTTTGACTTTTGCTATTTACTTTCTTATAATCAGGGCACCAGTGCAGCAGTTGGGACATGTTAATAACAGTCTTGTTACGGGACAGTGTGCCCAGCTCACCTTGAAAATTGATCCACTCCTCACAGTAGTTCTGCTACTTTCTGTCTCAGCCACAAAGCAGTGAGAGAATTGCAGTGTCACTTGGCCACACACGGATGGTGTGTTGCTGTTTGTGGTTCTTCTGCAAAGTCCATGAATTAGTCCAATTAATTGTCCATCTGTAAATGGAACTGTAAAGAAGGTTTTCACAATGTGGCACCTAGCAGGCAAAGCAAGAGTAAGTCCTCCAGCTGTCATCTGTAAGAGATAGAGCTTCTGCTTCTCTGGCACACGAATAGGCACATGTGAGGCCATGACTGCGAAAGTGTGCAGACAGTAAGTTATGGGATACTGGTAATTCAGTAACAGCACCAAGGCAGCTGATTCTTCACTTTCAGCAGTGGGCAAAGGGTTGCTGCTTAATACTGAATAGCAGAATTCCATGGGGAGGTGACCTTCCCACATGAATTAAAGCTACTGGAAATAACTCCCTGCAGATGACCTCAAACCACATGCAGCTTGTCTGAGGCACTCTGTGTATTTGATATTGAACATACATAAAATAAGTTTAGGTTTTAGATTTGCACTTTTAGCATGGAAAATCAATTTATTTTGTCTTCTTTCATTACTCATGGAATATTATTTTCATTATTGAACTTTTTCATTTCAGAAAGACACCAGGAAAATGTGAAGGGCTTACACATAGCATTTTGATTCCTCCTGCATACAGTCACTCTCTTTCAGAAATGGCTGCAAAATTTTGGAGACTAAATAGCATCTGGATTAACTGAATAAAAGTAAAAAATAGTTTTAATCTGTGTTGAATGACCCATAGCATGAAAGGATGCATTTCCGAGGTCCTGAGAAAGTTAATGGTTAGTGTGTGAATGTTGGCCTTACTTCCTAAAGTTCTGTTGTCTTCCAAAATGTCATCTCATGCTGAAAACTGCATTTAAATGCCACTTTTCCTGCATGGAGAAAAAAAGTCTGTCTTTTCTTGTTCTTTCTGGTTTTGTCCTTGTGGTTCAAGAAGCATTCTTCATGAATGTCTATTTTTACTTATGATTTTACTTTTAAAATTAACATTCTAAAATAAGGAGTTGTTTTTGTTATTTGCATAAGTAGTATATTAAGCTCCCTATTCTTTATCTGGTCCCCAATAATTGTTTTTCATTCTTTACATTTTGGAAAGATTGCTTTCTAACTATTGTTATTTTTAATTCTGATGTCCTACTTCCTTTTACTTTCCAAACAAAATAGTTGTAGCATATTTAATCTTTCCTCATATTGAGGTCTCTCCAGTTCCCATGACTTTAATTATTTTTATTACTTTTTCTTTGGATATAATCTGCATATTAGACTTAAATTCTAAAAAATCAGTCATTGCCTCACTAACCTCTGCTCAGTTTCCAGTCCTTCTGCAGATGCTTTCTCACACTTCATTAGGCCAAATCTGGATACAAAAACTTCAGAGAAAGATTATCCAAGCAAATCTTCTTATTATATTTACCTCTTTTTACTGCAGCTAAGCAACATACTCCATCCTCATATACCTCTTTTCTGATCCACTCAGCTCCCTTCTTTATCTCTGTATTCCACTCTTTACTCAGCAATGTACAGGCAGCAGTACTATTTTTAGCTCCTGAATTAATATTTAACATTTGTTCACATTGAAACTTATCAACTGTTTCTTCAGCCATTCCCTTAATGTGTTTAAATATCACAGAGAAAAATCTATACCACTTAAAGTATTAATGTTACTTAAGATTTTGCTTTCATCAGCAAAGTTTATCAGTGTATAGAAAGATCATTAGGATCAGCCGCTAACACCCCTTCCCTGACTTAATTACAGAAGTGATAGGCTCAGAAATGTAATGACTAATAGTTAACAAGAGATATCTGATGTAAATGAAAGAAAGAACAATTAGTTCTATGAAGAAAAAGAAATTTATTTAAAATTATTATAGCCACAGAAACAAGATGGGCATATTTCTAACTCTATCTAGCTTTATAATTACATCCCACAACGTTTCCCAGCAGGTTGTTGAGATGCAATCAGAAGTGACTCTGGTTTGTTGGTTGACCAAGGGGATTAGTTTTATCCAGCTGTATGTAAAATGAGAGACTCAGGAAGCTAATGTTCTACAGGGGATATTTCAAGTAAAGGATGGCGGGGTGTGTGTATGTATAGAAATATCTACATGTACACAAAGTAATGCCCTTTTTTCCATCCTAGAACTTGATCTTTACATATTGCTGTCTGAAGAGACTGTGATTCGTGTGGTGTAAAACAGTTTCTTGCAGAGAGTACACACAAATACATTTCTCTCTTGACAGCATTACATATGTGCACCTTTCTTTCCATCCCTTATAGGTAGAAGCAGAATGTCACAAAGGAGATGCAATGCTTAATGTGTTGTGCTTACTCCAGGACACTTGCTCCCAGATGTGTTCCAGCTGCCTGAGCCAGGTTATTGATTTTCAGACACCTGTGGACAGGAGTGAAGATTATCATCTTTCTGAGCAGGCAATAACTTTGAGAAAGCATTGAGGAGCATTTTAAATCTCACCATCTTCCAAAATAATGTGCCCTTTTCTTGGGATCCTGGTATAATATCTTTTCCCAAAGGTGAGACCTCACTTATTTTTATACTCCAACAGAAACATACAATAGTTATTTTTAAAAATGAGCAGATGAAAAAAGATGGACAGACACAGCTCATAACTAATATTCTAGCTACCGAAGCCATCATACTGAAGCTGTGAGTGGTCCAGATATTCAGATTCACCCTCTTCAGCTCTCTCTCACACACCTCCCTGAAGTGTTTCCTTGAACCCAGGGGCTGTTTTGGACCTCACTTCTCCTCTTCTGTGTGTCCACTGCATAGGAAATACTTTTCTGATGAGGCCAAAACAAACTCAGAAAGAGTGCATATTCACCTAAAAGGAGTGGAAATCATCTTAATACCAGAATTTCTGTAAGCAGATAAAGTTCAGAAATAATGCCCAAATAGTTGCAAAAGAAGGTGGACCCAGAATCAGGACTTCTCTACTATGCACACTATAGGTGACCTAGCCACTAATGTGTGAGATCACAGAGATCTCTTTGCCTCTAAGGCAGGTATCTTTGCCCCTACACATTTCAATGCAAGAGGAACAGCATTTATGCCAAATTTCCTACAATACCTGCAGTGACCTCACATCTAGGATTTCTTCTGTGGAAGTTTGAATTCTTCTGTCATTGAAGATAATAGAATTTGGATGACTGCTCTGGTGGTTAGGTATTTAAGAAAAAAAGAAGTCAGTAATTGCTACAATACTGCATGCAAAAAATTAATTTTTTAAATATACTTAGAAAACTTTTGCTGGCTTGACTTCTTGAAATGAGTTAGGCAGATAACCTCCTTGTTTATAAATATCTGCTAAGTGTCAGTAAGTAATTGGAATGGTGATAACTGAGGAAGTTATGAGCATCAAAGTTAGAACATGGAGAACAGAGTGAGAACATGGAGAATTTGAAGTGCCTGCAGAGCAGGAGGGCCAGTACTGGGAGGTCTTTATTGCAGAGCCATTCTCAAGACTAGAGATTTGAACATGTGATTTTTGAGTAACATGTGACTATATGTTGCTCAATTTCTTCTTTAGATGCTTACATGCTTTTCTGACTCAGCCCTTAGTAAAAACAAAAGTGGTTGTGATAGAAACATGTCTGTCTTTTGCATCTGAAAGAAATGTTTTCCTTTGCCAAATGCCGTAAAATTATTTGCCACATAATCCTTCACCAATAGTTCGAGATAGTGTGAAACAGTCTTTTATCCCCTAAGACCATTGTGATTTCTAATGGAGACACTTTTTTCTCTCATCTTTCTGTCCAGATTTATCTTCACAATAATTTAAAATATCACCCAATGCATTCTGTCTGCATTAACGACTTTACATTGATAAATAAAAATCCATTTTCTAAAACCCAAGTAAAATTACCAAACTTTCCCATGCAACTCTCACAGAGCTGGATTCAGCGCTGACTATTGCAAATTGATTAGTAGACTCTTAATGGTTATTAAGTTATGAACAAAGCACATATTGATTTAAATAGTAGCTTGAATTTTGAATGCTGAATGCATGAAAAAAAATACAGTATGCGATGATGCAGAAACGCAGGACAATTAATAACGTGACCTAAGGGACTAAAATCTAGTTTGAAATAGCCAAACATATAAGTGCTACTAAATCAAGGCCTTTATTTTCCTGCCTTTGTCTTTCCAATGTTTAGTTTCACAGTAAATGAAAGGGGCTATTTGAAGTGAGGGAGAGGAGAAGACAGGTCTGTGACCTCTAGATAGACTGTGGAGATCAAAGGCAGTCTCCATATGTGTTAGATATTATCTTTTTGAAGCAAGTGGGCATGATGTTTTGTGATGCAGCAGTGTGGAAACACACAAATAACCTGGTTAGTGCCCACTGAGAGAAGAATGATTGACATTGTGTTGGAGAAGCAGTAGTAAAACCATGAAAAAGGGATTTAGTTTTAGTTTACAGAAGGGTCCTTCAAAGCTCTTTAGTGCTCAATACTGGTTTAATAGAAAATTTCTAAATTTACATATATACTGTGACTTACAGGTAGGAAACAATAGGTTGCCTCAACTAACAACATTTGAAAGTCAATCTTCTCTATTAATCTGTTATTTTTAGGTATCTATTAAACTGCAGTTTCAACATATATTTCTTTTTTTTTGTCAGTTCAGTTTTTTCCTTTTAAATACATGCATTATTTAAATTCTATCTACCCGGGTGCAGTTTATTTGTTGCATTACAAAATGAACACTTTCAGCAGAAAATTACAGAACCATGGGGAAAAATGTGATTTTGGGATCAGAACAGTGGATCAATACAGCAAAGCCCCTGCTCCATTGCTGTCAGCACAGAAAAACAATTTCTCAGGAGCATCATGATAGGCGCATTTGTCGCACTGCATGGGGATGCAACTATAGTTAAGGGCATTACAGAGATAAGACTTTAGCTCAATCAGACATTTAACCTGTCTCTATTGACTTTTCCTCTCTATTTAAGGGTACATAGTAGTAGTATTCCCTCAGAAAGACCATGAAAATTCCTTTGCATAATCTTCCGAATCTGGACTGAAAGGAGTGAAGTAAAAGTGAAAGGGATTAGTGCTCAGGATATTCTATTAGACTAAAAGTACCAACAATTGCTCAGGAAGCCATGCTGCAAAAGAAAACGTCTTTGTTTTTGTTCTGATTGCCAAGTATGTTGAGTGGAGAATGTTGTCAAATAGCTGAATATCATCAAAATCAGCTTAAGAAGACTTAATGCCTCTCTGTCTGCACAATGTCAGTCACCAGTCTGAGCTTTTGAAGTTCCCCAGTTCAAGAGCAAACATAACCAAAGGTGAATATGGTTACAGCTCCAAAGTTGAACTTGACCTTCAAGTAACTCTTTCACTTTTCCTCAGTCTCCTTTCCAATTTATCACATACTTTGCAAAGCTGGAAAATGCATTGCACCTTTTTTCTTTTAATATGCTTTCTGGTAGTGCTATTCTTAACTTGTATTTTTATCGTCACATAATTTTTCTTTAAAATACATATTTTTAACCCAGAACACCAGACATATTTATTTGATTATCTAGTTTATTATATTTTTTTATATACTCCGGCTGCTGAAGCACCTGCAAATTCCTTTATTGCAATCACAGAGAATTCCGAAGTCTCTTTTATGGATGTATTATAATAACTGGAAAAGTGTATTTCTTTTTAGTATCACTGAAAATGAGCATCAAGGTCCTCTTAATAATTTCCATTGAGATGGAAAATACAGAACACTGAAACCATGACTTATGTGGAATGTAACATTCTTAAGCAAATCCAAATATAATAGAGAATGGTTTATAATCTTTTTTACACTAAGAAAAGTCCAGGAAAGCTTTTTTGCTTTTGTTGACCTGAGTTTTAAGAGGCTTCTGAATTCCTATCTTAGCAGTGTTCATCCAAGAGTTATGTGCAGGACATGCTGGCAGAATATGCTTGGCTATACATCAGCTGTGGTTTCTGTACCTGTTATACACTGGCTGAGATCAGGACCATTTACAAGCAAAAATCACATGCCTAACCCACAGAGAGGATGTATGCTTCCTCCTTAAAGATGATGTGGATGGAAAATACTGGAGTGAACCACAGAGAAACTCAGCCAGTCTCACAGAAACTCAGTAACTCACTTGCAAAAGAGCAGTAGCATTTTAAGAGGTTACTGCCTCTCCTCAGTTTATTATAATCCTTCACCAGAGATGAATTACATGTCCCCGTGACAGCTCTCACCTATGTCAGCATAGAGTCAAAAAGATTACAATAATTCATTGCTGAGGTAGATTTGAGCTGATTGATGTTATTTGCACTGAAACAGAGCCAGGTTGTACTTTGTCTTTGCTGGAAGCATGTTAATTAACAAATAAAGGATGCAAAAATGGCACACCTTTAGCACTGAAATTTTGCCTCCCCAAACTTTAGTTTCATGGGAGGAGACAGTGGTTATTTTCAGAAATGACAGGGCTTAAATTATTCCTTGAGGGACCAGGAATGTTCTGCGAGAGAGTTTCAGATACAAGTACAAGTAGATATTGGCAAGTCAGGCCTTGGTACCAGTCCAGAGTTTAAATTGCAGTGAAGATATGACCACAGTTGCATCCTCTGTCTTGGAAATAATGGACAGAAAGACTGTGAGGGAGAATGGTCACATGCTCCAGCACCAAGTGTTGTATCTAATGCATGGAAAATCATCATTCTTCCAGATGTTCACAAGAGGTAGATATTTAAACTTGCATTGTTCAACAGCATTGTCACCAGTTGATTAACGAGATGCATCAATGAATTCCCAAGGGAGGGAGCTCAACAAACTCTTAGCAACCACAAGGTAGATTATCACAATGTAGAAGTTTTAGAACTGAAAAACCGGAGCAAACTATATTCCCCTCAGTGAGGGGAAAAAACCCCAACAAACAAACCAGCAACACTTTACACACACATATACATAATATACCCATGTCAGAATTGAGGTTCAGTTTGTGTAATATATTTCTATGGTCTGCACAGAACACAGAATTGTTTTTATTAGATGCCGCATAAGGACTATTTTAGCTTTTGTGAAAATATTTACAGTACACCCACTCAAACTTTACAAGCAGCAATAAATAGTTCACAGAACAACAACGTGTGAACAAACACATCAGCTGGTTCTTAGACTCATGAAGAAGTAGACTCCACAGAGTTAGTTAAACAGGAAAGACTACAATAAATTAAAAACAGTCCCTAGGTACTACGAAGTTCCTTTTTTTCAGCAGAAGCAGCTGCTGATTTTCTATCTAGGAGCATGAAGCTTCAAATTCATTAAAGCAGGTCTTGCACTTAACAGTAAAATTGATATATAACCTATTATCAAGACAGTCAATAACCAATTTGCAGAGAAAATTCTCTTGGCATATGCACAAATTCCATTGTGTAACAATTTTACAGAATGACAGCCGTGATCCAAACCTTCATGAAAACACCTCCATTTAAACATCTTCAAGTATACTGTTTGTTGGTGCATATTTGGGACAAACTTTATTCTGTTGATATAAATCCTGAATAACTGCACTGAAATTCAGATTTATGATTAGGTAAGTGTGAATATCTTTAATATAAAATCTCTAATAACCCTAGGCAAGAGGTCTTTGACAGTTGACCTTATTAGTGAATGATGTTTAGACTGAGGCAAACAGAGAAATAACTATTGAACTTCCCATCTTAATGCAGCACACAGCTAAATGTTACCAAAGACTTATGCAGAAGTGGTATGCAAGTAAGCAGTTTAAGAACAGGACAGAGGTATGAATGAGCTTTATGTTCTAGTTAGACATAAATCTTTAATTAAAATGTGAAGGAAAATATTTGGGCAGAGGAATGAAAGAAACAGTGAGAATGTGTCTCAAATTTCCACATTACACTTGAAAGACTGCTTAATAATTCGGTGTACTCATCTCTCTCATTATATTGTTCACATTTTGGTCCTTCCTTCAGCACTTTTGTACTTGTATTTATTTTAGGGAGCTCATGCAGGTCAAGTCTGACAGAAGACATGTCCCAGCCTGTGAAGTTGCGGCCTTAGCCCTCTAACAGTGACAGAGAAAAATCTTCTGATCCAGGTTTGGTGGCCCTCTAACCCCTGCAAAGATGAGGGAGTGTGAAGCTGGTCGCACTCGGCACAGGCAGTAGCCACCAGGTTTGCAATGAGATTGCAGACTAACTCTGAGTTGACAGTCCCCCTATCACCATTCTACAATCCATAGCATTCCTAGCAAGGGTTGTTCACCCTTGTTTTATAGCTCACTAGATGTTTAAAAAGCCAAATAAAATTCCTGCTATATAAACAAAACAATGTAAACGAAGTATTTAGAAGATGACAACAGATTCCTGCAAATAATCCTTATGGCTGTAATACAGTTCACCTCCTCTACCCCATTTCACTTCCCTCATGTCTCTGGTTTTCAGTCCTCTGGTCATCCTAGGGAACCTGTTGTTTTCTCTATGCTGGGAGGTGTGTTAACTGTTGGGTGGAACTTTTTTACAAATATGTCTGTGCTGGTAATAATCTCTCCAGAGAAATGGTGATTTATCAAAGCAGGTTTGATAGTTTCCTTTCTACATCGAAGGTATCTTAGTAGTTTATAAACAAGGTAAACATGCCCAGGGCATCAGTATATAAAGAGGAAAAAATCTGCTCTAGCTACAATAAACTCTTATTTGTAAATAGTGTCTCCCTCTGAGTCTTCTTTCACAGATGCTCTCTTATGAAAACATTGCACTTTGGCAAACCTGCATTCTTTGACAAGCCCGTAATTAACAGAGAGTTAGGCATGTCCTTTCCCAAAGCCTGGAATGCAGTATTATTGGCCTGCCACACAAAGTCACCACATAACTTAATGAGCCATTGGCACTTTAATTTTATAACACACTTCCCCAATTAAGCTCTCCAGACCTCAGACTTAAACAGCTGTCCACAGCTGTTGGAAAGTGATTTATCACTGTCAGCCTTTGCAGCCAAAACATTCAAAGGTGCAAGTTTTCAATATCACTCAGCAGATAAACTTTTGTCTGTTTTCATCCATTTTAATGCTGTTTCAATAAACGTTTGTGCATCAATTTATATAGATTTTTTTTGTATCTATTCTACAGTACGCAGATAAGTGTTAATTCTGCATTCTCTTCATGTGCGCACAAGCATGTCAGGGAATACAGAAAGACATAACCTCTAATAGTGTTTTGTTTCTGATTCTAAATATGGAGAAAAATCCTCCAAACTTTCTGTACGGTTGGTCATACTAAGGAATGCACTCATAAACTCCTGTTAAGAGGAAACATATGCAAATGAAGTTGTGCTTAACAGTGCTGACCTTTCCTTTCTGAGGCAATCTTCCAGTTGTGTGATACTGTCTGTGTGAAAGTCTGTAGAGCCTCCTGCAGAACAAAAATAATGAATTAATTTAAAATTCCAACAGGCAAGATTCACTCCTGAAACATTCAAAGTGGCAGGTTTCCTGGGGGTTTGATTAGACATTCAACTCTTCTCATCCATTTCAATACAGTTTCAATTAACAGAAACATTATGAACATTAACCTCACTTTTTTTTCATATGTATCTTACCTTTTCAACTTTAAACACAGTATATCTTGTTTTGCATTCTTGCATACTACACTTCTGTATAATTGGTCGTATTGATTTGGTATACTACATTCTGCATCAGGTTAAGTAGCAGTTATTTTGATTGGAGTAGGAAATAAGTTAAAGAGGCTGTTTTATCTGGCTGCCAGAGATTAGCACAAATAGAAAAAGGTCTGGTGTTGATTTTAGCAGGAAACTTTATTGAAGCCAGTATTGATTTTTCTGTAACTTGACTTAATCTTCCCAGTACAGGTACCAAAATATTGATACTATGGTGAGGAGACACACAGCCTTACTGCATTCTACTTACATGACTTTTCTTAAATGAATTCTTTATTGTCTTCAAACTCAGAAACAACAGAACAAACACAACTGGGGAAGTAGGAAATACTCATGCTCAGAACTGCTACTAGAGTTGAAAGCATTTGTCAAAAATGCTTGAGCAGTGTATGGGGTTAGGAGTAATGGAAGACTTTTTCCAGTTTTGAATGCTGCATGGCATTAAAAAGCATAGGGGACAGATAACTGGATGAATTTGGAGATCTGCAGACAGAAATAAGACTTCTTATTTGCATGTCTCTAGTATTTGTCAGTCACTCTGTAGCCTGTTGAGTTGGTGTCTGATGTCAGTTATTAGCTAGCTATTTGCCAGTGCCATATTACAGAGGACACTCATAACTGAAAGGTTTTATTCCAACTCATTTACAGTAGAATAATTTCTCAAACAGTAACTGAAGAGAGGGATTACTGATATACTTATGTTCCTTACTGTAAGGGAGATAGTCAACAAATCCATGTTTAAAGTACAGAAAAAGAAGCAGTAGAGTTTTTCTGAAAAAGACACATTAAATTTTCAATTCAAAGTGGGTGAGGTCAAAATAGAGACTTGATGCAGTGATGCCTGCTCGCAAAATATGACAAAGAAAAATCTAGTTCAGCAATAACTTCAACAAAAACCAACCAAACAAAAAACCAAACCACCACATAAAATGACCCAAGCAGAACCGAAATCCTCAGGTCTGACAAGCCTTAATTGTCACAAAGGTGTTGCTTGCCTTTGAAGGTGGGACAGCCTTGGAACGTGGGAAGGAATTCTCTGATTCCCCATCCACTTTTCAACAAAGACACCCAGGGAGAGGTCTTAATTTCTTTTTCTCTGATCTTTCAGAGGAAGCTCTGCATTTCAGATGATCCCCCAAAAAATAATTTCTACAAAATATTTCAGTCATGGATTATGATCTTTCAAGTTCAACGATGAATCATTTATCCATCTATGATCACAAGGGATTAGAGAGTTTATTTAAAGCATATCTCAGTACTACTCTTTAAATTGAGGAGTGAGCAACATGAACCACTCCCTTCATTTGCATTTGCTTATACCCCCTTATCTGCTAATTTATAGATTCGTGCCAGGACTATGAGAATAATGCACAAATTAAAACCAAAAGCAGAACTCTGGAGTGTAGCTTTCAACAAACACTGACTGGTATCAGAACATCAGGCTGCTTTTCTACTCTCCAGAGTGCCTTCTTGATGCAGAAACTGGGCACATCAAGAAAAATGACCAGTCAAAAGTTTTAAAATAGCAATCTCAAACGTAATTTTTTTTGCATTCAATTTCTACGGGACAGAGTAAATACCAAAAATAAGGATCGTTTAATAACAAATGTACATAACAGAAGTCTGCCAACAGTTACTAAGTACAAGGACTCAGATTCAACTTTCAGCCCAGGAAATCCCCAAGCAGTAAATTTCCAGAAGCCATCAGACAGGGAGCAGTATCATGTGAAGGAACTTTCTATACCAGTCCGTTCCTAAGTATTCAGCTCTGGACCTTTTCCAGAAAGCTAGAGGACCAGTAGCAGAGCCACTAGTAAATCTGGCATATCTTTGATGTGACCCATACAGACATTAAGTTCCCACAGACTATCCAGGAAAACAAAGATGCTTGTTACTTCAATGGCTTAGCACATATCTATAAGGTTTATGTAGTCTTGTTTCCCTGTATCTCAAGCACTGCTTTACACAAGATATTTTCCAATACAGCTATAACTCAAAACTACATAACTTCCTTCATAGGTGTATAACTCACCTACAGGTAGAAAAAAAAATTCTTTCAAGGCTACAAAATATGGCCCTGTACTGTTCTTCTTACCTCCAATGCAAACTCCTCCAACTTTGCCACCTATAATATCAGACACACACAGTCTTGTGCACATTGAAATAAATAAAACCATACCCAAAAAACACTCTGTGCCTGAACTCTTCCTGGGAGAAAGCTGAAAAGACAAAGCAAGCATAGCACTCAGCCAAGGCAGGCAGCACACTGCTGGGAACCCCTTGACTTACTGATGGAATGGCCTGAACAGTGAACTTTGTTACGCTCACAGTCGTGTTCCAAATAGAGAAAAAGTCCTGGTTTGAGCAAGGTTTGTTGTCCTGCTGCCAGGAAAGGGACTATCCAAGGCAGGTCAGGATGCAGCAGCTGGAGTGAGGAAGACTTATTTCTAAAAGAAGGTAGATTTGTTCTGAAAGAAGGTCTCAGTAGACAACACAGACACATTTAATGGCATAAGGATTGTGATTTCATGTGGTAGGAGTGGTTGCAGTGTGGTGTTCTAGTAAAATGACTATTGTTTTAAATATACCTCAGGCTAGCCCAAAAACTGCCAGAGTGAGGGTTAGACCCTATGGAATTTAGTGCTTTTTCAGTATGCTTCACTGCAAAGTTACCGTGAAATGTATGGATCTTGGTAGACAAAACTAAAATAAATCTGCTATGTTTTTTCTGTTTTAAAAACAGTCTTTCCAACAAAATTTTGCTCAGCTGTAGAATTAAATGGAATCATAGCAACATTTCATCATACATACTTCCTTGCATGTAAAATTTAATATAATCCATGGAGAGTAGCAGAATAATATCAAAATTTAATTTTCAGTTCTACTTTGTATTTTATGTTATCCTTTTTCTTCTTTAGTCAGCTGGCACCTCTGAATGACATTTTCCCACTGAACTATTTTTAGTTGAAGTAAAATCAATATTAGTTTGAAAAACTGGGAAAGGAAAAATGGACTTCAGCATTTTCAGTTAGCAGATGTTGGAGAGATAGGGGAAAAGTTTCTTGCTAACAAAGTGTTTCTCAAGAATAAACAATGATTCAATAACAAGTTGATCTAATGCACATTTTGCTGAGGAATTTACAGTATCTTTATCACACCTATTTAAGTTACATGTGGCTGAGGTGAGATGCTGCAGCCAAGAATTGCTGACTACCCTGTACAGGAGGAAGCTCACTGTAGTCCTGCATTCAGTTCTCTGCAGCTTTAGCCTGGTCCTGCATGGACAGAGAGACTGAAAACTCTCAATGGTGACTGAGTGGATGAATGAGTAATGTAGGAATGTAGCTCCTGCCTTTGTCTTGAGCCAAAGGTGATCACAAAGGTAGATACTATCAGAGCACAGCCCCATACTGTTTGAGCTCTTATATATTCTTAAATCTGACCCATCATTTTCTTCTTGTGTGGCTACCACAGATTTAATTTCATCCAATTATTTTTCACTTGAGAAGGACATGATATGATTCTATGATTCTACAACAGAATCCAATGATTTTTGTTCACTTCTAAAGAGTATACAAAATCCCTTTTCCTTGCAGACAATGGCCAAAGAGAAAAGCAAAGATTTTTTGCAGAGAACTCTGTACCACTTTATGCCAGGACCTAATCGAAAAACTCCTTCATCAGACTTTTCCTTAGTCAGCCACTTGCAGAGCTTGTTTCAGTTCTCTTTCCCAACCTTATAAGTTTCTCTCCTCTTTGACACACACAAAATGTCACCAAACTAATATACATTTATGCTTGCTATATCCTTGGGGTTTGACTAAAAATTCAGTGGAAGCTTGTTGGTTTGCACCTTGGCTGGTCTTTCTTGTGGCTCGTAACTTTAGTTATTATTTTTTAATTCAGTTTCCTAATTAATTAAGGGATATTGACTGATTCTTGAATGACAAATTCACTGTTCACCTTCTTGAAGAGAAAGAATTTCCTTCAGTCTCTGCTCTTTGGCCTCACATGATAGAAGCACCATTATGCCTATCTTTTTCACAGAAAGACAGAAAAATACATGTTATTTTCCTCATATTGCCCTAAAAGTTCATTTTATACTTGCAGCCATGTCTCCTGGGCCAGTGCCCCAAACCTTGCACAGCCCACCTTGCCCCATGCTGGCTCTGCATTCTCACTTTCACACCAGAACTGCATCCTTCCCAGCAACAAGCACCAGCAAAACTTCTTGGTAAGGACAGCACAGGACCAGAGCTGACCTGACACCTCCTGTCAGCCCAACACTTTGGTGCAGTTCAGCTCAGCAGTTTTAACCCTGCCTGCCAGCTGGTTTAAGCCTGCGGGTTATGGAACATTAAATAAACAGGTACTTTTACGAGTTACTTTTGTATGATTTATTTTTCAATACACAAATATTTTCATCATGATGTTGCAATTGTCTGCACATTTATAAAGATGAATGGAAAGGGGTGCTGCAGAAGTCAGCCACTGCTGAATATTGTATTAATTCAAATTAGAAATTCATTAACTAGCATTTCCATATACTAAATCTAGGCTGGGATGGCTCAAAGTCTTTTACAGCCTGATGCAAAGGGAAAAAAGTAAAAAAGGCATTTTGAATTCATGTAAATTGGCTAAAACATAAGAATGCTATATCAAATACATCACAGATTTAATAAAAGGCTTCCCTGTTGGACATCAAATTAATTAACTTTTAATTATGCTTGATCAAATTAAATATTTTTAGCATGTAAAATATTGCGACACGTGAGACTTATCCTTTCTTGATTAGTAAAGTGGTGCGTAGAAGCCTCTAAGCAACTTTGTGCATGTAAGCACAAAAGGGCTGTATTCCGCTGTGCAAATACTCACTTGCGTGAACATTTGTGGTGTCTGAGCTTTTCCTTGTCGATTTTGGCACTCCATGAACATCCATAAACTGGGATTCCAATAATGCAAACACTTGCATGTCTGAGTTAACACTGTGCATATGAATAATCTAATTGAACTCACATGCACAAAATTATTCACATATGTTTGTAGGACCATGGCCAAGAGAATATTGATTTCTATGACATATATTTATTCATTTCACTTCATTAAAATGAGCCTGAGCCACAAATTTCTGGCCTAATGCTGCATCTTCTCAGCGTGGGGTTGTTCTGAACAAAACCTTTTTCCCAGCCCACTTCTCGCACAATTAACGTTTTATATATTTCATTTTATTTTCTACTCTTTCTTTTCATTCATCCGAACATAATGTTCAACTCCAGTCAGTAAACAATACTCGAATTATTCATCTCATCTCCCTATGGTTAAAGAAAACACAAATGTACATACTCCAGTATAATAGGAAGCTCAATTTAGTAACTTACAACCTTAATGTAATGACCCCTTTCCTCTGAGAACTGACTTTGACTCCAACCCAAACTAAGGCAGAGGAAACTCATTTTGACTGTAATGGCTACATGTATAATGAGATTAGGCTGACAGAATCCTGTTCTCTCCTTGCAGCCCAAAGGTATTCAATTCAAAACCTCCCTCTTTGCTTGGAAGGGGAAGGTGCTAACACTGGACCAGCTGGTCATTTCCCAGTCTACTAAAAACATGCTTCTCTTTTATTCCATCAAACTGACTTCTGTAATGAAAAAAACTGTACAAAACAGGGTATCTAATGCTAAATCTCTAGATAAAGTTGTCTCCTTAACCAATAAACTCTGTTAAGCCTCCTAAGAAGCTACAAAGAACATGCTGTTTTATGGAATACAAAATTAGGATCATAATATTTAATTTCCTGGCATTCATGTGTCCTTAATTGGCTTATTAATTTGGCACCTTCTACCTACCCCAGCTAACATGAACATAAGAGAAACAGAAGAGATTTTCAGTTTTAGGTTGGAGAGAGTATCTACCTTTCTAAGGGGGAAGGCGCATGTAAAAATTTAAGCTTCTGCAAACTATTTTAGGAAAGAGAGTTGCAGAGATGCTGGTATGTAGCACAGCAGCCAGACACTGTGCTGACACACAGGGTAAAACTTTTTTGCACTATCCCTGTTTAATCTTTTCTCCCACTCTAAAGAACAGTAAGTTTTGAGACAAGAAGGACCCATTTTGGTAATTTAATTCTACTTCTTTCGCCTAATTATTTTTGCACCAAAACCATCCTAGTTTCAGTTGCAGCCTTACTTTGTGAAATACTTCTTTTCTTTCAATTGAAACTCCAGTATTGATGAATCAGCCATGCTTTGCAAGAGATGGTTTCCATTCCTCCACTTTGAAAAATCCACCCCATCTTTCTGACTCAACTATTAGAAATCATTGTCCCTTTTCTGTGAGATTAAATAGCTTTCTGTAGGAGAAGTCTTTTTCACAGCGATATTTGTAAATTGTTGTCAAGTATTGCCTGTGAAGACCTGTGAACCAGGGCAGCAGTCAGTGCACCATCACTTTTTCTTGGGACAAAGGCAGATTGTCATGTATTATCATTGTAAAGGACTTTTCTATCTCAGGACCAGCTGTTTTACCAGATTTCCATCACACTTCTTTTAGTATTTAACTAGCACATTTTTTCAATGGTTTTACTTTATTTAAAGAATGATCATCAGGAAAGCAAGTACTGTTTCTGTGTGAAAACAGCTTTGTTATTTTGGTGGAAAGCAGAGCACCACTACAATCTTAAAACAATAACTAATATTTTCAGAAGGAAAAAAAGTACAACAAATCAAAGGACTACAAGGTTCCTTAATTTCTTTCAGGAAGAAACATGCACAATGTTTGCTTAATCAGTCAGTCACTGTGTGAAACAAATAGGAGCATTATTCCACATAGAAATTCTCCAAGCACTAAACCCATCAGACAGAGCTTATTATTCACAGGTTCAGATTTAGCATGTCATGAATCTCCTTATACTTCCTAACATTCTTGTTTCTGATCTCCTATGAGCAGCGCTGCTTCTTAACATAGCCTGTGGTGCACCAGACACCATTACAAGCCTGCTGTTAAATCAATCACTGGGTGGCACCCAAGAGCCAGCTAAGAGATGTATTGAATTGCAGACACTCTCTAATACACATATTTTAACAATTTCCTCCGTCTTCAGTGAAATTATGCTAATATTTTAGTTGAGTTTCCTTAAGTCTGGAACTCAAATTAAGTCTGTCTGTTTCGTTTTTATGATAGTGCTTGAAATCACTTGCAGACAAGGGGTTGTTGGACCATGAGATTTATGGTGGCAATGCCACAAAGGTGAAACACATCCTGAGGAAGAGGAAAGCAATCTGTATAGCCAGTGTTTTCACTGCAGTAAAGTTTATAGCAGTATTAAGGGAATAGTTACAAATCAGTTTGATGGTGTTGATTTCATTGAGAATAAGTATATTTACACTTGCAAGCTTTCTCTTAATAATTTTCAGTATGTTTTACACAATGGGGTTAGTGAAGGTTGAATCTGAGCATATTTCGGTAGTGACAAAATCTGTTTTGCTTTTTCCCACCCATCCTTCTACTTTGCTTCACAAAAATGGTTTCATAACAGCTCCTAAGGGGCTGACTCAAGGTTCAGCTATTTTACTGAGGCTCACTGATGTTTCTGAAGATGCTGCAGAATCTTTTTTATGTTCAGGTGCTTTTGGTTATGATGTAGACATGTGGGGGAAGTGAAATACAGTGTATGAGTACCAAAAGCCATCCACTTCCTCCACTGGCTCCCTACCACCAATTAATTACCTGAAGGGCTGGGGTTAGAGTATATGCTTTCCAAATATAAGCTTTATAAACTATGCAGGTTATAATAATTTGTCTTCCCAGCAGACAATTGAACTCATTATGCCTCTGTAGCATGCAAAGTAGTCACCTGCAGAATATCTCTGAATTCAGTCACTTTGAGGTGGAGGGATGGAGGGGGGGGGGGTGGTTAGTGAGGAACTCTTAACATAAATATCGAACAGATGTGCAAGGGTACTTGGGGACAATTATATTAGGTAAGGACAATAAACCTGCTGTCTTCTTCAGATAATATTCCAGTTGAAAGATGATATTCCTTGTAAGACATTTGGATCTGAAAACCCTTTCCAGAGTAAATGGAGGGCTAATAGCAGCAATACCAGAACCAGGGAGAAAAAAAGAAAAGGCAGACTCTTGGAGGGGGTCTAATGGCTATTTCCAGCAATGGCAAGAGAAGGGTACATATTGGAGAATTATTCAAGAGCAGCTGCACTCAGTACGAAGGGGCAGCTGGAAAGGACCCATTACAGGGGTGGGGATGCCGGTCAGCAGGCAGAGAAGAGGCACTGGAGAAGCTCTATCAGACACCTATTTCAAAGGTATATTATCTAATAATGCAACAAAGGGTACAGGCTGTAAGCCCTGAACTGCAATGAACATAAACCCACACTCTCTCTCCCTCTCTTTTCAATTCTGTCCAGAGCTGTTCTGCAGCCAAGAATTTTAAACTGTCAGCCCTTCAAAAATTTGGCTAAGTGGGGTTGTTGCATTGTCCTAGCACATCATGTTCAGAATC
This sequence comes from Grallaria varia, assembly GCA_013396735.1. Lineage (NCBI taxonomy): Eukaryota > Metazoa > Chordata > Aves > Passeriformes > Formicariidae > Grallaria > Grallaria varia. The sequence goes on from VWZG01007630.1 coordinate 35,521, forward strand.
TGCCTTCACCCTAGCCCTGAGCAACACAGACATTACACTGAATGCTTTCCACTCACAGTGCCTACCCTCACTGGCTTTGCCCTCCACTTTTGCTTCCTTCACATAAACTCAATTTTTGTGTCTTTCCTTTTCTAACTAAAACAGGCTTCCAATTAATGTTTGCCTTTAGGATGGTGTACCCTCCACAGTGTGGAGCAAGGCAAGGTCACAGACCTCACTTCCTTCCTTAAACTAAGTAAGTGCAATTGTATGGGCCACACAAAGACCACTGTCCTTGTTCCTCCCTGCCTTTGTTCATCCATGCTAAAGACACCTACAATCCAGTGCTAGAATAGTAATGTGAACCCCAAATACAAATCTGATACTATGACAAAATCATCTTTGACACTCATGAGAGCTCTGCTTTAAGATACAGCCATCACATGTGTAACTTCTGTCCCCAAATAATGTATAAGAAAAAGTTAACATGCCTACTCATACATGCCTACTGTTTGGAGTGTATGAAATAGAACATCCATGGCTTGAGAAATGAGAATTCTCTAGAGGTAAAGAGGTTAAGTCTTTTCATATAACAGATTAAGCTCCTATATAATTCTTAAGCTCTTTTATTTCAAGGGGTAGGAAAATGGTCTAGTTTTGTCAATTAAAGTACTTTAAGTTAAATCCTTGCAGTGATTTTCTTTATAATGAAAAAATATTTTACTTTTATAGCGAGCAATGAATAGTTATGATAGTTGCTTTTTTCTCTCCTTTTAAAGAACAATGGGTCTATTCAAGTAATGAATTTTTATTCTTTTTATTGAGTACTTTAAATATGCTAGTTTCCAGTTTCCTTAGTTTAATGTTTGGTCATTCTTTCGAGTAGGAAATTAATATAAATCACTTATTCCAATACCACAATTTGGACATTTTTTTCTTCAGATAATCTTTTAAGAGCAGAGCAATCATAATATAATGTCTTTATATGGAAGACATTTCTTTCTGTTCCAATTCTTACAAAAATACAATTCATAATAATGTGAAATAAAATGTCAGCCTCTCCATTTTCTGTGCCTCTGTGCAATGCATACCCAAGGCTGGTTTTCAACAGGCAAAACTAGACTGAAAAAACCCCACCAAAAACATGATAATTCATTTCTAGGAAACATATTTAAACCACAGGGATGCGGATGTCAAGGTGCATGCCTGTCTGAGGAAGAGTAACTTTGCTCTTACCCCTGTAGAACCAAGTATCACTGGGATTGGATTTATTTCTGTGTCATACCCTCATGAGTGACACCAGGGGCAGTGAAAGTTAGAGATTTCAGAAGTAAATTAGAATAGGGATAGCAAAGCCTGATTATACTGTATTGGTTCTCCATAAATATGTGTTGTGGGACAAGGTTGTGCAGGTGTGCACGTCACCTCTTCCCTCCCATTCAAATCATGAATGCATACAGGTCTCCATATTGCTCCCAACTAAACACCAGCTAATGGATGTCCTCCTTTCAAAGAAAGTTCTCAGCAGTCCACTCAGTTATAAAAAAAGTCCTCTTGCAGTTTCTTCACATCAACATATTGCAAACAATTCCTTTTTAGATTAGTGATATTTCAGTGTAAAACTATAGTTTGAGATTAATTGATGGACTACACAGTCTTATTGACCAATTAACATTAGAGGATTAGAAATATGTAGGACCCATTATTGTTCAAATGCTTAACTTGGGTACATGAATGCCACTTGCCAAGGTATGGCAATACCTGATTCACTCACATGTGGACTTTGCAGATATGAGGGGTCTGAGTTAAGAGTGTATATTGCCAGATCACAGTAGGACTGTGCCCCTTATTCAAGTACCCAAATGTAACAGGTTTCTGCAGCTGAGAAACTGGTCTATTTCCTCCCAGATACACACTTGCAATATGACAGTGCATGGTGAATAATCTGTATGTGACATAAAAGGAAGTCCTTGATGTTGTGTTGTTTTAATCAAACTTTCATTAGCCATTGGCCAGTTTCTAAGTTCCGTACTTGACATGAAGGCTATGATAGAGATGGAAGAGTCAAATTAACAAAATGCAAGGATTTGTTTCTTGAAAATTTACAAGAACATTTGAACGTGACTTTAATGTGCTATAGAAATTACTGAAAGCAATAGTTTTTGGGTTTTTTTTCTTGGATTGAAAGCTTATAACCATATGACCTCGCTTTCCTCTTTTGCTTACTGTTAAGGAACCACATGACTCATGTAAGCTCTGTGTGGACTCAGAACACACTGTGCCTCAAGGAACAGCAGAACTGGAAACCTCTCTGGAGAGGGTTCTTTCCCTTAACACAACAGTTCTTCTGTCCGATGTGTTTGTTCAACCCCGGTCAGGTCTGGTTATGTAAGAGGTTCCATCTTCCTATGGTACCTGAAGTCCAATGACATTGTTGTGGTTTAATCCCAGCCAGCAGCCAAGCACATTGCAAGAACTCACTCCCCCATCAGGAGGATCTGGAAGAGAATCAGAAGGGTAAAAGCTAGAAAACTCATAGGCGCACACAAAGGAAAGCAAAACAAGAAATTATGTTTTCAGCCATCTCCAGGACAGCAGGGCACCATCGCGTGCAACTGTTACTTGGGAAGACAAATGCCATCACTCCAAACATCTCTCCTTTTTCCCCTCACTTTTTATACTGAACATGATGCCATATGTTATGGAATGTCCCTTCAGTCAGTTGGGGTCAGCTGTCCCATCTGTGCCTCCTCCCAATTTCCCAAGCATCCTCAGCCTACTCAACAATGTAGTACAAAAAGCAGAAAAGGCCTTGGCCCCGTTCAGCAATAAAAATACATCTCTATATTATCAGCCTTGTGTTCAGCAATAAAAATACATCTCTATATTATCAGCCTTGTGTTCAGCACAAATCCAAAGCATAGTCCCATACCAGCCACTGTGAAGAGAATTAACTCTGCCCTAGCCAAAACCAACACACATTCCTCTCTGAAAACTGTTTGATCTCTATATAACACTCCTCTTCGACCTAGTGACTTTGTCTACTCCACTGCGCTCCCAGCTTTCTTTTCCATGTCCTCTTCCCTGACTTTTACTAATATACCTGAAGAATCCCTTCATCCATCACTTTTCTCCCTCAATAAGTGACTCATTTTTTCAATAAAGAAATCACACCTGACTGATTTCTAACATTTACTTCTCATATTTGTCTTAGAGATGTCCTTGGGGTGACCAGATTTCCCAATGACCAAAAGAAACTGCAACTGCATCCATAGTTCCAGTTGCCTTTTCACATTTGATTTAACTCTCAGACCTTCTCTCCTCTCCACCTCTGCCTTCGTTCTGCCCTAGATATAATATTAGCATTTATGTAGGAAGATGTTTTTCTACCCCATTGTTTCTATTACAAGAGTCTGGCAGTGGCATGAGTCTTTTCTCTCTTAGGAAGCTTAATCCATAAACTCATCAGCCATCTTCATGATGAGAAGTCCTATATCCTATAGTTTTAGTCTAAACTGAAGCTGCAGTTATTCTGCTATCTGCTAGCATAGACATATCTAGACATATCTAGGACTAGGCCAGTAATATGGAGAAGTTCTAAGGCTACCACAATAGTTCAAACATCAGATTGCAAAATATTTTATTCCTTCCTAAGCCAAAACAATAGACCAATGACACAGAGTTAGTAGCAATCAAAGAAAATGTTATCCTTCTAACCTAGCAGAGTAGAACACCTGTCCTGCTCTGAATGTTCACTTCTCACCCTAGAGCTGCTCTTGCCTTAATCTTCCTGTTTAGGCTGGAAGGGTTTTAAACCCCTGCTCCCAGGCATCAGAATTCATTTTTGCTGATTTACATCACCTGCATGTACCTAGCAAGTTAGGGCTTTTTTTTCTGGAGCTTTAAAAGGAACCACATGCTTCATTTTGTCTGCCAGTCAGGTTCAATAAAGTTAAGGGAAATAGTGTAATACCCTGTGATTGCTGTGGAGACAACTAACTGCTCCTTGACTTAAGTTGCAGTTTCTACTGGAGACTCTCTCTCAAGATCATACCTAAATTTAATGCTTTGTTTGTATGGCAGTTCTAATGGGCTTTCAACATTAGCCAGACAGCCAAGAAGTCATTCAAGATCTCTTTTGATTGTTATAATTTTCTTCTCTCTGGACTTGACAAATAACCCATAGTACCATAATAACTTTTGGGGATTCCTTGTTGTGATAATTTGCTTAGTTTTTTCTTTTGAGTGAATAAACCCCTCTACGGGGTCAGTCACCTACCTTTACTTTCAAAGCCATCATACCCTACTTCCAGTCTACTTATACATGTCCTTCACCACTAAATTGAGTTCCAGCACTATGCAATCGCAGTCTTCTCTGTCTGGAATGTTTTGAAGTAACTATTTCTGTGCTTTCTCACAGGAATGGCAAAATGTTTTCTCCTTGTCAACATAAAGATACCTCTGAGTATTTTCTCAAAGCTCTTCTTTGCTGGGATGGCTCCCAGAAGGGAGCATTGTAGCTGGACCTCACTTTGTGTTGTCTTGCAGTTGGACTGAGAGCTCTCTGGGGCACAGGCTGTACTTCAGGGCCAGGGAGACAGATGAGAACTCCTTGCATAGTGCAGTCATAGTTAGTCATTGCTCCCAATTGCTTTGATAACATAAATAATTGTTCAAAATAGCAGCTGCAATAGCAGCAAAGCATTACAGCTGTCTGATTCATCTAACACACTAAAGACAAGGATTTTTAAGGAAGGCTTTTCCAGTTGTGAAATTCATCATTAGTCACCACAGTAAGATCCTCTTGCTGTTCTGGTCACACAACAAAACTAATTGATCTGCTGGGTTTTAGAAAGCCAGGTGTGTTAATAAGATGACTTTATAGTCAAGTTGTTTGACAAGTTGTGAACAATCAGTCTCATTTACATATTTTTGTCTTAAATGTTTGGTATGTTCATAAATGGCTCAACCTTGACTAGAATAAGGCATTTTGCCCTTTAATGAAAAATATAAATGATTGAAAAGAAAAAAAAAACTTTTTTTTTTTTTTTTTTTTTTTCCACTAAGATACAATGAATGCCATATATGGTGCCTCAAATATTTTAGGAAAACTCAGATGAAAAATGCATGCTGAAAAGTAAATGTGCTACATATAAAGCTATACTAGTTTTGGCATTCAATCTAGTTTCATTACTAGTTTTCCATTGCTGGTATAGACTTTTCCATAGTAAGTTTTGCACAAGAACATGAAAAGATTCTACATTGAAATACTAGATTATTATATGATATAGACATTTAAAATTCACTTTGCATCTCTCCTAACTGTAATGTTATTTTCTCATCACTGGAGATTTTAATTTTACATTAAAACAAAAATCTAAGGGTGCCCCCTGGCTCCTCTGCCCCAATATTCCTGAAATGTGATATTTCTGGTGGTACCTTAAAGTTCATATAACCTGCTGGGGGGAAAAAAGAGTCATTGAAGTAGTTCAGTGTTATTGGGAACTTTCTGGGAGCTTGTAGTGTTCTCTCTTCAACCTTTTTCATCTCATAAGAGAGCTCAGACCTACCTCTGTAAGATCTTACCCCACGGTGGATGCTGCAAATGAAGATGGTGCTAAAGGTCCCCTTCTCTTTTGGAAGCCACCACCTCTGTCACCCATCCCTTCCACAGGACCCACAGGTCCTCACTGACTCTGCATGTGAGAATGACTGGAAACAGTGATTCTTCACTACTTCATTTGTGGAAGAAAGGAACAAAAATTCCAAGATGCAAACTCTCATTTTTTTCAATAAAGATGGAGTAAAAGCCACATGCTAGGTAAGTCTATAAGTTATCACCCTGCCTGCAACACAGAATACCTCCAAACCTACACTTTTTCCAACTCCAAGGCACATGTGTTCCTCCCTAAAAATTAATTCTTCTTTGCTCAGAGCTAATATGTCATCTGCTCCCTACATCCTCTAGGGACTTGCCATGCAACAATTCAGGATGCAACAATCTCAGGAAAGCAACTGTGACTGGTGTTCACACAGGCTACGTGGACTGATTCAGCCTCCTTCTCACAGTTGCATCTGTTGCTGTGGACAAGAGTATCTGTCAAGTCTGTTTGGGTCTCTCAAATTTACAGGACAACATTTTGTGTGAATAAGAGATACTGTATACATACATTATGAATGGTTTCTTACTTTTCAGTCAGAAGACCGCTGCCTGCAGTAGTTTGAGTCAGTAAGTTATACACATTTCTGCTCATTTTGGAAACTAAGCAGAAGTTTGAAAAGTAACAATTAAAGCAACAACGTGATGAAAAATATTATCCACTTTAGATCTACTTAAACTTGTCACATTCAGTAAACATAGTGTAGAAAGAACAGATAGGAAATTTAAATGGCTTTGCAGTAAATTTATATTAGTCCAAACAGCTTATTAAAATGAGGTCAGTAGGGTGCATTTTCCATTTAAGAGAGTTATCCAGACTTAACAGAAGGCATTATGCACATCTTGGATCTTTCAAAGAAGAACAAAACATAGTTGGCAGGCAATTTAAACAAATACTAGGTTGCCAGTTAATCCTCGTAACTGTATGGCAGATATTTATTGTAAAGTAGGGATCCCTCTAGTTCAAATTGTTTATACCTAATTTGATATTAATGTTTCTAATATCGAAGAAGCGCTGGAACACAGACTGAAGTGTGCACTTAGTACTTATCTGCATAAGCATCTGTGTCAATTTTTGGGCTAGGAAACATGCCACTACTTCAATTCTGATGTGAATAGTGGGTGGTCAAGCAAAAGGCTTGATGGTATTAATACATTTAAAATTAAACTGTGGCTAACAATCACTAATAAACATGCAAAGTCAAGATACTCACCCTCACACTGGTATAAATTTGGAATAGCTCCACTGGTTTAAGTGCATGGCTCAAACTCACAGCATTAGACAGGGAAGCTAAATGCAGTCCTGGTTTTATCATAAGTAAATGAAGAATCTGTTATATACCTTCTCCTTACAACAAAGCTTTACCAAATGATACCTCTTGGGTTCTTAAAAAATGAAAATTTAACCTCTCCTGTCATAGCTGGACCATATGCTGCCATTGCCCTCTCCTCTAGTACTTCAGAGGGTTGGAGGCAGCAAGAACAATTTTATTAAGCAATGCGAAGTGGAATACAAAGATGGAGAAGCAAACCAAAGTGATCACCCCTGATGTGGCAGAGCACAAGAACAGGAGCCAAAGCAAGTGTTATATGAGGAAGAAATACACCATTTCAATGCAGGGATGTGTGTTCTTCCTCTCTGTGTATTCCCAGACATGCCCTGTGTGAGTGGTGGGGAGAGAAGTTAGGATGAAAGGTGCTATAGGGGCAGAGGGCTACACGAGAGAATGGGAAAAAGTGAGGTTGTGTCCTGGGGCTGCCTACAGCCATTTCCAGCCTCTGAACACCCAAAGATATCTCACAGTGCAGGAATTTAAAAGTAAGGAATTTTAGCATATGCAGCTCAGTAGTTCAGAGAGGGGTCCTCATTTCGCAAGTTGTCCTTTGGAAAGCTGCAGGTTTTCCCTCTGTAGGGGCAGCTGCTAATTGCTGCCTTCTCTCTATCCTCCTGCACTTTATATGTGAAGAGTTTTCTAAACATGTTTAATCCCATCTTGCATTAAACAGAGGAGTGCAAATTTATGTGAACTGTGTTTCCACAGGAATTCCCACAGTGGGGGAGTGATCATTGCTGCATAGCTGTCTTTTCATGCTTTATTAGTAGATATTTATATTCCATAAATACTATCTCATACTCTGCCCCTTTCCTACAATGCCATCACTTTACTGGGAAACCTAAAGCCCCATTGGTCCTTTAACTCCCTTTTTACTCTGAATCCAAAGTAAATAGCATTGCATTGAGAAAGATTGTTTGAAAGATTAGGTTACTCAATTAGAGGGATTTATTCTACCTTACCAACTTCCTTATAAACATTTTCATTTGCATTTTCAAGAACAGGGATCCATTCTCATAACAGGCATGGGCCAGGCTCCACATACCATCTGGTATTTCTTCATGTGGTTTGTCTTAATCAAAATCGAAAGCTTCTTTTATCAGGTCACATGTAAGCATCTGCATGGATGTAGGCCACCATGGAAAGCCCAGAAAATCAAGGTCTCTGTCAATGCATCTAGACGTCAGCTGAAGCTCTGCTAATCATATGCTCTGCTTAATGGGGAAAGGTAGATGCTGCTATTATCTGGAGAGATAATAAATGAAAATTTGAAAGGGAAAGCAGCAAGCATCATATCCGCACAGAACAGAAAAAAGAAGAAAGATGGCTCTCTAGGGAGCTCTAGGGAGCTCTCTAGGGAGCACTCATATGCTTAAAGGTAAGCATGTGTATAAGGGTCATATAGTCAGAAACTTATAGGGGGAAAACAATTAAGTTAAGATAGGTCACCCATTCAAGGTTAAGTTTACCTGCCACAAGAGAAAACAAATTTTGCATGTTATTTTTGGGATAAGAGAGTTATCCATGACAGCACGTCCATTTTTGTTTATTCACCAAAACTACTTTTTAAAAATCGCAATTAGTTTTGTATTCTATGTTCATGACCTGTTTCATCAATTCATTCTTGCACCTCACCTCCCACTCAGAAACAGAAAACTTTCTCTATTTGTTATTCCAAAAGTCCACTTTGGCCCTACATAGAGTCTTTAATGTCATCAGTTCCAAAAGGGAAGAGTATGTAATACAAATTTCAGAAAGCAATCCAGCCCTTAGTACGTTTTCATAATTGACATGAATTAACAGTTTAGGGGTTTTCTGAGTCTGCAATAAATACAAACAATTGTATCTGGACCTGTCCCCTAGGAACTTCTCTGGTCTCTGTGAGCTGGATCAGGTTTTTGGCCTTCTCAACATTCTATCTCAATGAGTTCCATAATTTAGCCATGTGTTAAGTCAAAATGTTCCTCCTTTGATTTTCTTGAAATGCAACACTTAATAATTACATTGAGTGCATTGTTATTATAGAAAATACTCATTCGCTCTTTGATTTTCAATACTGTTTCTTAATCTTACAGAACTCTCTCAGATTCTGCTGTTTTATTTTAAGGGAATTCAGAGAGAACTCTTTTCCCAGAAGTTCCTAACCTGCTTTGCCTCTCACTACATGGCAGTTGGTGCATGCCCCTAACCAACTTTGTGTAGCTCAGTGGTGTAGGATGCAGAGAGTATTCAAAAGATAGGAACATCAAGCTTTGGCATGATTGTGTTTTCCGTTTCTTATTCTGTCTCCACAGTTGTTAACTTTATATGGTGTTAAGACCAGTCCTGGACACTAAGGTAGTCTTGGACTAGCAAATGATGACTCCCAAACTTCTCTCTTGACTGGTCAAACCTAATTTGGAGCTTTTTTATGGACCATTCTTGTTGTCTTGTTTGGATACAGACAGTCTCTGCACTGTTGTTCTTGCCAGCCTTGCTACCAGGCATAAGACCATGATTAAGGACTGAGGCCTTAACACTACAGGAACTGGGACAGAAACTCATGGAGAGAAAAAAAGAAAAAAACCCTTTGTCTCCAGTAGAGAAGATACATGACAGATACTTGTCAGATCTGCTATTTTTGAGTCCTAAGATGAAACACCATTTCAAAAACATTTTAAGATATCAGAATGGGTCTCAATGACGTATCTGTCCCAGCCTCTCTGACTTGCCATACTATTGCCAAGTATGTGTGCCCAGACATGTCATATTTCTTTTCCTGCAATGGTTGCATTCTTGGGCTAGCATAGTCAAAGCTGTTGATCTCTGGGACACACTATAAACCTACTTTATTCCTCAGTAATTTGTGGTTTTCTAGGAAGCTGAGAGCCATTTTAATGTTAGGAATGAAGAGTATTAGTGGGTTGCCTGCTGTATTTAGTAATGTGAGTCTTGGTTACTTCAATGTGTAGTTTTGTTATTTTTTGCTGTTCATAGGGGGTAATATTTGAAAATTTCTAAATCTCTTGGAACTTCACAGAGGCAGGTCTTTCAGGCTAAAATAGTAGAAATAAACAAATAAACATAATCTAGACTGCTGCTTCTCTCCTTTCTTTGCCACCTGCAGTTTGAGTCAGCAGGGATCACACCACGCGTCTGGATGTACTGACCACCCCACTGCCACCAGAGCCAGCATGTTTTTTCAGGGTCTGAGCCAGCAGAACTGGCATCAGGAATCATTTACAATCTCTGCTCTGCCACATCCCTGAGAGGTTCCTGACAGAGTCCAAAAGTACAGTGCTTTAGTAATACAGCATCATGGTGACGAATGTAAAGTCTACCTTTGCTTGAACAATTATCTATTATCTAAAAGCTCCATGTTATAAAAAATTATTTTTCTTGAAGGGAGAACATTTTACTGTCCCTCATCTGTTTTTACAAATCCACACTTACTCTGGCAGAGATATCCACTGTCATTTTAAATGAAAACTGACTGAATGTTACATCAGTTTAAAATTAACTCATGCTGCAGTTAAAATTTATTGTAAGGCAGCTGGTTTTTATTCCTATTTTTTGAAGAGAACATATGGATTATGACAGAACCTATTAAATATCTCTGGAGTGTATCTGGAAAGATGTGTCATTTTACTCTGAGCTCTATCATTGAATTTCTGTCTGAACATCTTAGGCTCCTGTAGGCTCCCATCAATTTACAAGAAGATAGAAACCAGAAGACCCTTTCTTAAGCATGCTTGAAAATATAACTGGATGAATGGCAGTTTTCTTGCTAATGCTTTTTCTTACTTGCACAGGTGACATCTGAAGCTTGTCCAGGCTGTTCTTTTTCTTGCCCCAGTGAATACAGATGAAATGTGCCCACTTGAATGTGTGAACTGGGGATCATCAACTTTTCACCTCAGCTCTGCATTATCTTGTACAACGGATAGCCTACTACACAGCAGTATCTTTTGTAGAGATTAATGACCTGGTTTACAAATGCTTTTATTAGATTACTTGCTATTCCTAAACTTTATGGAAAATATATTTCTGTCACTTTGTTCATTTCATTGTGTTGTGGTAGCAGTGTTTTCATATTCAGCAAAGCAAGAGAGCATTAAGACAGAACACAGCTGTCAGCCTGTGATTGCAATGCCCTCCAGCAACTTCACTAAGAGCGTGTGTGAAAATAGCTTACTCAGTGGAAGCTGGATGGATGATTTCTAGGCAGGCAATTACCTGGCTGGGAATTTGTGGACTGCCCTTCCTCTCCTGAAAAGTGCATGGGACCTTTAGCAACCACAATGGTCAAGATTTCAGGGTTTAGTTTAATTACGCGGAATTGCTCTGTACCATTAACACAGAGGGGAAAGGAGAGGTAGAGTTTGGTGCAGAGTGTGTGTGTGTTTTAATGCCATTTGATAGCCTTTAGAAGCTCTATGCTGGAGCAGCTCAGATGTTTTCTTGTTTAAAAAACTTATAAGTAGAACTTCTGTTGAAAGAAACTTCACTAGAATACATTAAGATCTTTCATTTGTTGGCAGCTGACATTATGAAAGTTACGGGTCTTTGCAAAGAAGAAAATGCAATATTTTATTTTCTTAAATTGCAGAACTAATCCTACTTGTTGCACTGTTGCAAACTTCTCAAGTGATTCACTCTGCTTTGTTTTATAGTATGCTTTGTGTTACAACCTGGTAATTAAGGCACTGGTTCTGTAAACAATGTGCCCTGTGAGTTGCCACTGCCTTCTTTGTCTGTACATTTTAAATGCAACATCTGCTGACACTAAAGGCAAATATTCATTATTATGAACTGTATCAGTTTTGACTTATAACAATTTATAGAATCCTTAGTGTATGAGAGAAAAAAACCACAGTTTGATTATGTTCCAAGCTATTTGCAAAACTGGCAGTAAAAAGCATTTTCAGACTTAATAACATGAGCACTTTTATTCTGTTTCTGACAATAAATGCACTATTTCTGAAGGAAAAGAAAACCACTTTTACAGCATTGATTTTCAGCAGAACAAATCATCAATTCATCTCAAGAAAAAAGATTATTAGCGAAATACAAAACAGTCAGAAGGAATTAATTGAATACATGAAGCTCCTCTGAAGGTAAAGCATTAGTGAAAGATTTCATCACACTGACCTACCAACCACTACTTTTAGCACTGATTGTACATTTGTTACTTGAACTGGAGACATAAATCAGACTACTGCTGACAAATCCAATTAATTTTGTGATCACAGAAAAGCAGCATGCCTTTCTGGCACAATTTGAACTTGCAAACAAGAAGGCAGAGAACCAGCATGTCTGGAAACTTCTGCAAATGTGGCAACATGCTGCTGAAAATCTACAAAGTAGAAATAATTCTTAAATTTCCATGAAGAATAGCTGTAGAAATAGCTTTCCAAGGTAAAAAAAAAAAACATTGTAGGAATGATAGACTAGGAAATTGGTATGCAAAAATGGCATAAGGCCCCAGTGTACTAACCCATCCATAGTCAGTGGAATTTATGTGGTAGGATAAAGTTTGTAAATCACACTATTCACTTTTAAGGTTATACAGTTCAGAGTACTGTTCATATTGTTTCAATATTAACTGTGGTGAAAATAACTTTTCTTTGTTATGTCTGCATAGGAAGCTTATTTCCCGCAGAGATTCCAAAAGTCAGTTATATCCTTAAAATATTTCTTACTGTGCATCTTTTTTTTTCTCAGACATAAGGGATTCAGTGGTTTGAATAAAGGCTGAACAGATCATGAATACAGCAGTTGGTGTTCCCCTCCCCATGTGATCAGGAGATGGAAAAGGATCAAAACATCTATACTTATAAATGGCATCACATCTCTGGAGAAGCAAGGGAACCACTACATGAGATACAAAATGGTAAAGGAAGTGCTTCACTTTGCATTTTGCAGTACTACAAACATTCTGTGTAGTCCACAGTAGAGCATCTGCTCTCCCATCACCTTCAGTACCAGACCAACTTCCTCTCAAATTAGTCCTGCTGTACTGGAAAGACAAAGACTCCTTGTATTCAAAACAAACAAACAAACAAAAAACAAAAAAAAACAACAAACAAACAAACAAACAAACAAAACCCAAAATTATGCGTTTAATACATCCAAAAGAGCTAAAATATTTTGGTAGAACACTAATCACTTGGGCTTCTTGCAGTCAGCTCCCCTTGTTCCCTCTTCTGTGAGCAGAGCATTCTGCACTGAATGAAGGTGAAGGAGACTTCAGAAACACGGGGGAAAAAACATATCACTGCTCTTTTGAGCTGCCTTAGGACCAATGAGAAATAGTTTTGAGAATTTCCTTTATTTCATCCAAATATACATGTGACCAGTCATAGTCTCGCCCATTCTTAAGAACTTGGTTTCCGTAAGTCTTTTAGTGAATAAGAATGTAAAGACAAATAGAAAAAGATTGGATTTATATCCACTAGAATATGAATGAAGAAGCAATTTTTTTCTTCACTGAAAGTAAATTCATTCTCATAGAATCATAGAAGGGAAGGGACTTAGAAATCATCCAGTTCCAACTCCTTACCATGGGCAGGGAGAAATTCCACTAGACCAGGGTGCTCAGATCCAGTCTGGCCTTGAACACTTCCAGGGATGGACCATCCACAATTCTCTGCACAACCTGTTCCAGTGCCTCACCACTATCACAGTAAAGAATTTTTTCCTAATAACAATCTAAACTCTCTTTCAGTTTGAATTCATTCCCCTTTGTCCTGTCACTGTGCCCTTGTAAAAAGTCCCTCTCCATCTTTCTTGTAGGCTCCCTTCAGGTACTCAAAGGCCTGCAATTAGGCCATCCCTAAGTCTTCTCTTTTCTGTGATGGACAAATCCAATTCTCTCAGCCTTTCCTCACAGGAGAGGTGCTTCATTTCTCTGATCATCTTGGTGGTTCTCCTCTGGACTTGTTGCAACAGGTCGATGTCCTAGCTGGGCTGAGGACCCCAAAGCAGGATGCAGTACTCCAGGTGGGGTCTCATGAGAGCAGAGTAGAGGGGCAGAATTCCCTCCTTTGACCTGCTGACCCCACTGCTTTTGATGCAGCCCAGGATACGACTGGCTTTCTGGGCTGCAAGTGCACAATGCCAGCTCATGTCCAGCCTCTCCACCAGCACCCTCTCAGCAGGGCTGCTCTTGATCTGTTCATCCCTCAGCCAATACTGACACTGGGGGTTGCCCCAGTCCAGGTGCAACACTTTGCACTTATTAAACCTCATAAGCCCACTTCTCAGCTTTGTCCAGGTCCCTCTGGATGGCATCCCATCCTCTAGGTGTGTTCTCATTAAATTGCTCTTTAAATTGCTTTAACTCACCACTCTACACTGCAGTTTTGGGGCAATTTTTATGAGTGTACAAACATATTTCAAATTCTTTTTTCTTGTTTGGCAGTTGTGAATGAGATTAAGAATATGATTGTGCAAGGCAGACAGATGTGTTAGACTATCAGTTTCTGAAGTTTCTTCTAATTTTTTCCCTAACAAAATGTCTTCTGAGAAAGACACTGAATCAAATTCAGCCTTGGTGTGGCAACTGAAATTACATCAGTGTCAAAGTGAACAACTTGAATTGTGGGTTTTAATTCCATTCTAGTTGTTCTCTGAGTGGCTTTCCATACCACAATGGATGAGTGAACAACACAGTTATAAAGGAATAACAAATCCTACTCCCTTCTCGCTAACAGCATGAATTTCTATTGTTGTCTTTGTGGGTCCCTACACATCTACTGTATTTCATCATCCCTTCCCCATTGCAGCTTTAGAGCTATAGCTGAGTATTTTCCTAATGATGGTGTTCTTATTAGTTGCAGCCCATCTCCCAACCTGTCTTCTGTACATGTAGATTATTGTGGATCTCAGGAATTGCTCTGAATAGTGATTGTGGATAGGGGAAACAGACATTTTTCTTGCAGACTGTATTACACAAATTATCCTCTTTTTTAAGCAGTTTTAAAAAGTGTATCAATAGGCCTCTTAGGAGTTTTTGTCTCAATCCAATGTTAAGCTTAGATGTTGCACTTGATAATTCTCAGGGCAAAATCTCATTTGTTCCACAAGACTCTTTCTTGTCTGACATGTGTTCTCCAGTGGGAATTCCATCACCCCTTGATTTAATTCTTCCAGATGTTTCATGCATCCTATTATGAGCCTCTTCAAAGAGAGAATAGTCACTGGTCTAGAAAGCAGTTGCATTTTCATTGTTCCAGGGAAGGTAATAATTTTATGCTAGGAAACAGGAGCAAAAAAATGTAGGAGTAGTTGAACATATATGTGTCTATATGGATATATATAAATCAGTAATAAAGAACTCCCTAAAATACTGTCAGTTAAACCCAATGGAGATATACTACATTTAAGCAGTAAATACATACATTAAAAAATATATTCTATCTTAATGTAACAGTATACTTGGGAATGGAAGATTTAGGGCTTTTAACTTCTCCCCTTTCCACATAATGATTTGCTTTGTGTTTATAAAGGGGTGTTGTTACAAAGGGGGTAGTTTATTGCACCTGAAAGCCATAATACCCTCATGAAAGACTGTAACAAAATAGACATTTGTAGAACAGATTTTTCCATTTCAGCATTTAAAGCATTGTTACACTTCAAATAAGAAAAGTCAAAAGTGTAACTTAATCTTCATGCTCACTCAGAACTTAAAGATTGCCCCGTATTTTGTGAATGTTTCTGTATTGGCTATTTATATCACTTACTGTAAGCAAATTCACTGCACAGATCATTCCTCTCTTATCATAATGCTTTTTCATCATTGCTATAAAACTATTGTTTAGGAATCATTACCTTTTTCTAATTCATTCATGGTCTCTAGGTTTGGGAGGAAGGGTTATTTGGCTATTTTTTTCAGAATTTTTGACATCATGTTGTGCCTCTCCTGTTTCTTCAATCACAGCTTAATTTCCCTTCCTAAATGTTGTAGAGTACATCCAGATAACACCCCCTCATAATTCACTGGCCTACACAGGCTCAAATCATTGGGTTATTAATTAATTATTTTTCAAGAGCCTCTTCAGTTCAAGCTACTCCTCCTCTCAGCGATCCTGGAAAGGCACAAATGTTCTTAGGAAATGCCAGAAGTTCTGCCAGAATGTTATGTCATGAAAAGCACTCTGAAAAGAAATTTTGTTTTGTCTTAAAAAAACATTTTAAAGAGAGAGAAAGAGGAAAAAAAAAAAAAAAAAGCCAGACAGGGTAGATACTAGATATCATAAGCTGTGTTACCAAGTCCTCTACTTTTCCAGTTTCATCACTTTATCTCCCATAACTTGTCTCCAGATTATACATAATAAGACAGATTTGGGTGCCCCGGAGTTTCACCAATAAATCAGGTGAAATTATACTGATCTCACGATATTGCAATTAGTCTTTGGTTCAGCATTCTCTGTGACCTGATTATTCTAAAAGCAGAAAATATGAAAATATTTCTTTCCCTTATATATGGTACTATGAGAGGGACCTGACTTGTAATGGCTGTAGAAAGGATGTGCTGGAAAAGCCGTGCTCAGCCTCCATGCTGCTGTCCAGAGGTCACCTGGTTTGCAAGGAGGACCCACCTTTCAAACACTCATGTAAGAAGATCTAGAGCTGAAAATGTTGAGTATGAATATCCCACACTAGAAAAACCACCCTCAAACACAAAATAATCTGAGGGAAAACATTAGGCAGGCCTCCACTTTTTTTTTTTTTACTTCTCTGCCATAAATATGTTCAAAATTGAATTTGGTCGTTTTTGCTCAAAGTGGCTTAAATTATATTTACCAACATTTCTGTGAGCTTCATGTTATGAATATTGATCTTTCTGAAATGTAGTATACATGCCAGGCATATATTTGTCCCTGTAGGAATATAGCAGAAAGAAACATTTGAATTTAACTAACTTGAAAGAGTCATCCCAAAACAGCAGCTGGACACAACATCTCCAGATAGTCACACCTAAGACAATGTGCTCAGGTCTCACAGCAAACCCAGCAGCAACTGACCCTACAAGTGTCAGAATTTTTTTCACCTGTGAAGATCTTAGTCACTGAAAGATCTGATTTCTTTGCCCTTACAAAATTTTTTTTGACAAAAGCAGTAGTATTTTAGAAAACCTGATCAAGTCCACCCTGTGTCATCAACAAGTCAAGGTTTTGGTTTGGCAGTTATTGACTTGGGTACAGAAGGAGACAACTGAAACCTTCCATGTGTAACTGGCAGTCAGACTGTTATGGATTATTAGGCTCACAAAAACAACTAGATCGCAATCTGTAATTACTTGCACGTGGCAATAGGGACCTTCCTGGTCTCTAATACTAGAACATAATGCAATCCAATAGGTACAGGTGGGACTGAAATTACTTTTTAAGTGTGTAATTGCTCCCTGAAGCAAAATAATTCCTTATGGTCTGTGTCACTTGAAGCCTTTCAGCTGAACACCTTTCTTCCTCAGTCCCAAGTTACTGAGTTTGGTAATGTTCACTAATTTGGGTGGTGATCTAATCACTGTCAATAAGGGTGACACAAAGAAGATCAATCCTTTAACAGGAAAGAATGAAAGGCTGTGATCTGCAGGGAGCTGCCCAGTAGGCTGGGTTAACACATTAGTCCCTCCTGAACATGACATTTATGGGTGCAATCCACACTTCCATTGACTTATCTGAAGTCAAGTTTACCCCTGAGTCTTTTAAAATATAACCTAGGTTCACTAAATAAGTGTGTTTGTATGTGTGTGCTTATATTCTCATGTTGAAAAAGGAGTAAGATACCGCATTAGAGCAAGTAATGTCAGTCTTTAGTTCTGATGTCTTTATCTCTGTTCCAAGAGATGAATGTTGATGTCAGTGATTAGTGGTAGTGCAACTGTGAGGATCAAAGTATATCCAAGTACATTATTAGGGTAAAATCTTTAATTAATTCTTCTTGCTAACTTTGCTTCACATTCAGTCTTCAAGTCTTACCCCTAATGATGCTGTTATTATTTAGCTTTGAAGAAAATAATGTAATACATCTTGAAGTGATGGTTTGGTTTGATATTGTGTATCATATACTTCTTCTTCTGGCAATACCTGCTTATTCCCTTTGTTGTGATTTCTCCTTGGTTTGAAGAAAGAAGCATTTTTGCCAGAACACAAAGATCTCTGAATTATTTTAAATACTATTACTTACAGTTTAGTCATGTCCTGAAGGCCAAAACATGTTTGGGTTCCATTTTAACAGAAGAAAAATGTTCTTAAAGAGGGGTATGATAGGCAATTACGGAGCAAGTGTAACACACACTGGTAGGGTAAGTGGGGAGGGAGGAACACCTAGGAGGAGAATGCTCCTAGGAGGAAAAGAAGAAAGTTGTATCTGTTACATGAATAGATTGTTTCTTCCTTGAAAAGGATGAGCAGATCAGTAGCAGCACTTCCAAGTCAACACCTGCCCCATGTGTACTCAAGCCAATGACTCCTGCTTGCTCTTGCTGTGTTAGCAGAGGTTCTACTCCAGCCTGCAAAGAAGAGGGATGACCCAGCGTGAACTGAGCAGGGGGTAAAATGAGTGACAGAAGGATTCAGTGGTAATTCTGCATTTCCTTGATTTTGTCAATTTAAAGTTGACCTCTTAACATCAATGTATATTTTGTCATTTATTTTTTATGCCTACCTTAATAAAGGGACAACAGTTCATGCTGAGTGTTTTATACATAATTTATATCCAATACTAAAACCCTTTGTACTACTTTAAGGGGTTATAAATTCAGTGCAGCCTAGTGGGTATGTTAATGCAAAACTCCTGGCCTGCACATTTTACTTGATCTGAATTGCCTATGATTTTCCACCCTAGACATTTTGCCAGCAATATATATCTTAAAAAATAAATAAATAAAAAAAGAGCTCCAGAATGTATCCATGACCAATAGCAAAGCTGCCTTCTTGGGAATATTCACATCTCTAACAATAATTATCCACCCAAGTTTGGATGACATATTCATTGTTCACATTACGTTATTATCCACAAAGCAGTGCTATTTCCAAGACTTGTACACCATCCAAAGTTGTGGTTGTAGAGAAGTGTAACAACACTATATCCAATTTTATTGCACTTTGTCATATCAAGTTAGTGATATACTGCGAGTTCTGTTATATTTTGTCTTGTTTGTTTACACTTTGGCTAAGATGAGATAAGCCTGCTATTACGATACATAAAAGTCCTCCTGAGTGTATCCCATTGTGTTCTGGGAAATTAATACTATAAAATACATCCACTTTATGTTTACTGCCGTATTTATTATTGGCCTGCCTATCTTTGCACAATGACGTTAGTGGTTAAGATGCTTTCTGGATGTGACAAGCATAGTCCTTTCCCATAATAACTTGCACTTTTCTGGAGGCATTTTACACACCGTGCCCTTTGTGCTCTTTGGGCTTCAGCAGCTTGCAGGACTAAACACTAAATTATGATGTGACATTAAAAAAAAAGGGAAAGTAGAAAAGAACATGCAGAGCCAAGACAGAGCAGTGTGTGCTATCTAAAGGATCAGTATTTGCATCTTCAGAGTTCTAGAGTGGGTGTTGCCACATATCAACATGCATGTATTGAAAATACCATTTCTGTCATGGGATTGACATTAAAAGGGACACTCCATAGGACTGGATGTTCATTTGGAACCCACTGGCATTGCAGTACTTTATATGAGTGCAAACATGGTCCCCCAGTCACCTGGATGGTTTTCTTTTGGTGCAGTCTCCATTCTTTGAGTGTCTGCAATGGAGCCCTTCCTTTAAAAATGTTCCAGATAGAGACACAGTCACGTTACAGACATTATGTGGATGTAGAGAAGCAGATCTCAAGTGTAGGATGCGGTAAGAGATGTGGGAAATGAAGCTGGGTTGCATGTAAGCATTTTGGTTGCATTAGACTCTCTTTTTGCAGCAGGAGCTGGAGAAGACCTCCTGCTGCTCTAGCTCTGCTGTAGCTAAACAGAAGAGGATCAGAATACCGTTATAAAGTCTCTGGGGCTACCAGTTTCCCTTTCCTTCAATAGCTGCTCAATGATGCATAGGATCATGGCCTCTCTGAGTCCAAGCAAGGATGGGTTTCTCCCCAACAAAACCTCAGGGGCACCCATTCTGTACCACAGAGCCAGCTTTCATCTCCTGGAGAGGGAAAAATAATGAATCCAAGAAAACTGTAAGGGAAATTCTGAAAGCCAGAGCATCGTTATTGATGTTACAGTTTCTCATGAAAGGCTGCAAGGGAACTTTAAGGTTTAAAATAAGCTTTCAAAGCTTTGGTTTTACGTTCAAATAAAATAAAACAAAAATTAAATGAGAAAGGGATTTCCTTGTGGACACAGCTTTTCTTAAAACCACACGGGAGCTTTGATCAAACACAGAACCTTGGGAAAGTGTATTGTATTATGTACAACATTTCCAACAGCCCCCAAACTTCCCTTTGCAGCCTCTCGTCCAGGTGCTTACCAAACCAAATACACCTTTATTTCATTCAGGCTTTCAGGCTCTCAGTCCACCCTGTTAAGGGTACAAGCCCTTTAAAAACATAACTTTACTCTGTAAGTGGAATGGAAGCATGTCCACTGTGCCTTGTAGTAATATGTACACTGAAAACTGTCATCCCATGTAGAGCTACAGTAATAGTGCCTTCCTTGTTTGCCAGGGAAATTGTTTGTTTGTTTTCCTGAAGGGGAGCACAATTGTTCAAACTGTTGTAAACTGAATTAAAACAGATTTCAGCAAAGAGTTACATTTCATTGAATTATTTTTGATGGCTTTTATTTATTACAGATGTGCTAATCAGATTTTTTCAATTTCTTATTAACTACAGTATCATTTTTTTTCAGGACCTGATTCTAGTTTTTGCTGGTGATAATATAAACCTGACTTGAAGGCTGGCATTGGTCCAGCCTTGGCAGTTTGCAGCCACTGCACAGAGAAACATGTAGCCTCTGGCTCTTTATTTGTTTTAAAATTTCAGTGATGACTGTGATCTGGCAGAAGAAGACAGATTTAGGTCTCATTTTATACAATTGTTGTAAAGAGGAAATTTTGTAAAATCCCTTGAAGCTAGTGATGAAAACAGGACAATGTGCCTCTGTCATTACATTCCACCAAACACCAAAGATCAGAATCTGTTCTGTGTGTTTAGGAAGAACTTTCCCTGAAAATTAATTAAGACCTAGGGTTTTGAAATGTCACCTATATACATATTTAAGAGATTAAAAAAAAATTACTTTGAGGTTACAGTCAACACTTAATTTAAGTAACTTCTGTTTATTTTACTTACAGGCAGTGAGAGGTATCAGATTTCAACACATTACACACCTGCATCTTCAGGTTTGGTTTGTTTTTCACCCCATGACTGCATTCAGTCGACAATAGCAACAGTCAGTGGAGGCACAGTATTTTCTAAGGTAAAATGAATGAATGAAAATCCACATCTCCGTTTCTCAAGTTTAAGTAAACATTAGAGACCATGGGAGAAAATTGGGATATTGCAAACAGTCCATAGTTATGCCCCTAGGTTGCACAGAAACCACATTAATTAATGCCAAGGCATGATCAGTAAGTGCTGATGTTTGCCATTGGGCTGCTGCTGCTTCTGCAAGTCAAGTTGTCACCTTTAGGTTTGCGTATTCCTACTTCAACATGGAATTCATGAAAATCTGGATTTTTTTTTTTTCAGGGCACAAAAAATGTCAGCAAGAACTATAATATGTTTATGTTTCTCTTTCCTCAAATTGCTTATATGTGAGGCTTGACCTCCTGAAGCCAGTAAAAGGACTTTGTTTTTATGAAGCTTTGGACACTCACATTAGGCTCACGAGGGCTTTTGGACAGGAGCGCAGAGCAGAAAGGTCCACACATGTGGACATCTCTACAACTGTGTGTCTGTGTATGCATGCAGGGGGCTTAGAGGGGAGAATGCAGAAATGCTCTTGGCTTTTCATTTGGGTTTTTTTCTTCAAGGAGAGGGAGCTCCTCACTTCAGCCTGACTGTAATTCTTCAGTTAACCTTTAAGAAAAATGTTACGAAAAGAACAACGAAGGTTGTGATAAAAACCATTAGTTTCTCAATACATCCTCTGATTATTTGGAGGTAATTGATGTCTACTGGGAGGATATTTTCCTCAATTTATTGTTCCTTTTTAACTTAAGGTTGAGAACCTATTAAATCTCTCCAAATCTCCAGATCTCAGAGACATCTTGAGCGGTACCACTGAGGTTCTGTGGCATGCAACTAGCAACTACCACCCATTACAACTAATTCATAAAATTATCTGAATGCTTTCTTTCTGGTTTTACTGTTTTCCCCTTGAATTAGCTGGAAAATGTAAAAAATATGTAAGAATAGAAAAAGAAAGTAAAGTAAAAATGCTCACTATTAGACTGTAAGGAGCTCCCCACATACTGGAAAGAGCTTCCAGAAAATTACATAGGAAGCATCCCTTGTTGGGATTTATTTTTCAGTGTCTTTAAGCTGGGAACTTTAAGCTGAATGTCTTCTTAAAAGGAAAAGTTTTGTTTTCTTGGCAGGAAGGGCAGGAGCAGGAGCACAAAGTCCTCTAACACCCATGAAGTTCAGGGATCAGTAGGGCAAAACAGTTCAAAACCTCCCCTGGCCTCCACATGCTTAACTTCAGACTCTCCTGACTGCTGGTATCATGGTATTCCTCAGAAGACTTGCCACTACCAGCAGCTAATGGTTTGGAATAGGAGTTGCTATTCCTGCCAATTGTCTGAAAAATGGCATTTGAGCTTCCCGCTAATCCTGCTCTGAAATATTCCCTCTTCTGTCTATGTCAGGCTTTTTGCTTTGTGGGGCTGCTACAGCCTTGGAAGAGATGCATGTTCGAGAACAATCCCTCCCACATCTACTCCTGTGATGGGTGTTCAGAGCTTTCTTTTTCCTCCAGCTATCATGCATTCATTGGTCAGACTAAAAGGCCCAAGGAGAGAATACAATTACACAGAAGTGAACTTCCAAAGCAGAATTCTTAAATTATTTTTTTCTATATGAACTTGCCATGAATTGCAACAAGATATTTTCATTTCCCAAAATGGAGCATAAAGGAGACAAGAGGAACAACTGCAGTGGAAACATACAGATCATGTTCTTACAGACCACTTGTGTCTACCGTTCTGTAAAACGGAAACATCTTAAAGACCAGAGTTCTCTGTCTCTTTCTCTTTGATTCTGCTTGTTTAAGCCCTTTTATCTTATATTTTGCAATTTCATTACTCGAATTTAACATTTCTTTTCCAGACAATCTTCACTCTATGCAACAGCAGACACACTTTCTGCCTCACCACCTCACTTGGTCGTGATTAAACATCTCCTGTGATCTCAGACCATGCTCTTTGTTGCTAACAGCAGTTGTTGTTACCCAGAAAACTGGGGGCTTTGCAGGTGAGATGTGGCAGAATTCAGCACTGTACTTTGGATACTGGACCCAGTACAAGTTCAGACCCTGATGACGCTCAAGGTGGAAAGTTAGAGAGGACTATTTCTCTAAACATGAAATAATTACAATATTCAAATGCAGGGTTTTATTTTAGCCATCCCCACTTGAAAGCTTTGAGTTGTTAATAAAGAAAATGTGATCCTTCTTTTATCCCTCTTCTTTAGTGTTTTGCCTATGGCAGAAGAGAAAAATAAACATTCTAAAGTTTTTCTCACCTATTCTGTATTAATACAGTTAAATTGCTCATTTTGGAAAGTTAGCTGAGCAGTCATGTGGGAAGACGTGAAAAAAAATTAAGAATAACCTGGATGATGGAGGATGCTATAACTATTCAGATCTTCAGAGAAAGGCAATTGTTCTTGTTGTCTCTAAAACTGCTTGATTGCCACTTGATTATTAGTCTTTTATTTTTATTCCTAGATCACCTGAATGTTTTAGTACCATCAGTGATGGATGATATTTTTCTGAATCTCTTTTGCCTCTGCTATGTGGTGAGGTTCAGCCACTCTGTACAAAGGTCATACCCAGTTAAAACAGCCTGTTAATTTTTTATGAGACAGCAAGAAGACCAATGGGACTTCCACTTGTCCTTCTGGAGAAATAATGAGACCATTACAGTCTATTTAACACTATGAAAAACAATATCCACAGGTGACCTTTCAGAATCATTGCCAAGTCAGATTTATGCCCATCATGTACACTCATCAAGTAAGAATATCAAAGAAGGGCCTAAAGTTAAATCAGCACTTCAATTGGTAAAAGTGTCCTGAGGTTTGATAATAATAAAATCTCTTAATTTTTCTTTATTTGTTTAAGGGAGGGAATGTCTCTCACATAGAATATGATAGCTAGTGTTGTTTCTTTTAAGTTCTGGTACCCTACTGAATACTGTGGGTATGTGCTGTGATATGACAACGATAATGCTGAGATATTGCAGTGTCTGTTCAAATAGTCAAAACATCCGTATTTGGAAAAAAACTTCGGCACTCCATTCCTTTAGCCACCCAGTCCCTGAAACCAATGCTGGATCCTGAAAGACTGAAAGCTTTTTCAGGAACACTCAGGCCACTGACATACAAAAGTTGAATACCACCATCACCTCCCAGGAATGAGAATTAACTTCAAAATAAAAATTACAGAAAACTTTGGTTTTAATTGGTAACTATATCAAAGGAAAAATATGATTTGCCTGTCCTTTATATTAGCCGATTATGCTGAGGTAGATACAATTTCAATCCTGATCCCTAGGTGGGTTTGAAAAGACATGTACATCTATCAGAATGGTGACTATAGGAAGAAATAATGACTTAATCTAAAAGCTGTCGCTGAACAAAACAGTAGTGTCTAGGACACATGCAGCTGTGAAACTGCAGATGGAATAACAAGGAAACAGAAGCTAACTGCATATCTTGAAACAGATGTGAAGCAGAAGGGGCATGTTCCAAGCAGCTGACTTAAAAAAAAAAAAAAACAACAACAAAAAACCTACATTGAACAAATTATTGTAATTAATTGCTTATCTTAAAAACAAATAATTGGTGATACACAGTTTCAAGAGGTAAGCTCAGTCCTTGCTCAAATGACTGCACAACAGCATGGCTATAACTTCTTTGTGTGACAAAAGAGCATGACCCACAACTACCAGTGCCACGAGACCTGACAGGGAAGCCAAACCTGGCATGCAAGGAAAACTGAGCGCAGGCAGAACACAAAAAAGTAACATGTTTATTCATCTTCTGTCATGAGCATCACATTCATAGCCAAAGTGGTAAAATCTTCAACCCTTTATCTTGTCTCTTTTTCACCAAAGCACTGATACAAATTTTGTCCTCCCTTACACAACGGGAACAGCAAGAGAGAAGTTTTCTTCATTATAAGCTTCTGCTTACGTCCTTTGATGTAAGAAGCCATTTCTTCATGTTGTCTCAGACTTCAGATATGAGCAACACTGACTCTTTCGTGGAACTCTACCCAGGCAGTCTCCTCTTCTGCATTCAGTAATCCATCTGCCTATGCAGCTGCACAGCCTCAGCTGTCATTGCTGCTCCTGCTGGCCATTGTGTTCCCCACTTGCCACCCTGCAACACTACCTGCCTTCAACCAGTTCTATTCACTCTATCAGAAAGGGTTGCACAAACTCAGCATATGCCTTCTCAGTAGTGCCAGAGCCCTGACCAGCTCCATAAATTCCTGTTTGTGCTGCCTGGTGCTGTAATAATCATGAACATATTAGAGATAAGTAAGGATACAAAACTTGAAAAGCTGAAGTGACTGCAGATTCAGCAGAAAATTTTGTGTCTCTATTTCATCACAAGTAGTTTCAAGACCTCCCGCTTTCTGGAAAGGTGTTTATTGAACTCTTAGTCAGAAAGGGCTTCACAAGGATCATTCTGAGGATAGAATTACCAGATTTTGCTTTAGGGCAACAGAACCTGTATTCCTGTTTGCCTTTCACAGTTCAGAAGCTAGAACAACTGCATATCATCCTATAACTCATTAGCAGTGAGGAAATTGTCGGATTAAACGTAGTATAACTCTTTCCTTCCTCTACTTACTTTTAACATCCTTGAACTCTGTATTCTGAACTTTTCTCCCTTCCTTTTTTTTTCTTTTCTTAAATCCCATGGCAAATTAACTGGAGACTATTCACAAGTCACATGATAAATGCTTTTATATCCAAGATCACCTAAATCCCACGAATAATGTCAGATATTTTCCAATGCAACAGCTCATAATCTGTATATTTTTTCCAGTTAACTTCCAGAGCTCCATTAAAATCAGTGTAGTATGGTGGTCTTCTGTGATTCAGTATTTTAAGTAGTCAACAGACATATTTGAAAACAAACAAACAAAATGAAAAAATTTGAAGCAGAAAAAATATGAAGTAAATAAAATATGCCCCCCCTTTTTTTTTGTCATAAGTAGTGTATTTGTTATCTGCTCTTGAAGCCCTCCCACTTTCATCCTCTCCCTTTCCCTTGAAGAACCTGATACACCATGTCAAAAGCAGAGCCAATGTTTGAGGGATAGAATATCTGTCCAAGTGGTTTCATCTGAGTTTTCGCTTTGGGTCTGTAGATTACCTGGTGACAGGGAGCAGATTCCTCATTTCCCACTGTTCTACATATAACTGCATTGCAAATGGAGCT
Organism: Grallaria varia; assembly: GCA_013396735.1. Classification (NCBI taxonomy): domain Eukaryota; kingdom Metazoa; phylum Chordata; class Aves; order Passeriformes; family Formicariidae; genus Grallaria; species Grallaria varia. The sequence continues at coordinate 62,113 of VWZG01007630.1, forward strand.
CTTGACATTGCCTCTGTTACTAAAATCAGGCTGCATCCTTCCATCAAGTGATCTCTTCCTTAAGTCCTCATTTATCACTTTCATATTCAACTTTGAAAGAAATCAAAGTTCCAGAGAGCAGAGTACCAAAAGAGAACCATTAGGAGAGGATGTTTGGGGAGCAAATTATCCACACAGAACATCAAGTTTTGTCTATTTATTTGTATAGGTTTAAGATGAATCCTGATCAGACTGCTTCCTTCCTACCCTCAACATCCAAACTACCGCAGAAACAATTTATAAGGAGAAATTGTTTTTTGGAAGATTCTGCTTGTTTGTTTTAGAGGGACCACAACAACACGTAAGTTGTTCAGATGCCACTCTTCTTCAAGGCAAGTTTGTGCCTTGTTTTTTCAAACTAGTGTTCTCACCAAAATAAAGTACTGTGTACCTTTGATCTGCCAGAGCTTGCTTCCAAAGCACAAGGAGCTGTTCTGTCTGAGCAGCAGCAGTCACCCCTTCTTCCTGACTAGCAGACACATGCTTTTGGTAATTGAATGCAGCTGTTCTACTCCCTGCCCCTTCTTAAGCTTTTGAAGGAAATCCTACTTAGAGAGATGCCTGTGCCTCCAGCAGGGATCCAGAACATGAGGGAATGCCAAAGTGAAAGAATACCTTTGCAATGGACAGGTACCAGGTTACCCCATTCTTAAATCTCTGCAAAGAATATGTTTCCTGATGTCACAGGAAAGCATAATTTTCACTGCCTATATTTTAGATTCTAAACAGATAGCTGTAATTTCTTTTAAAAAAGGTATTCCACAAGTGAAATAGCCCTCTGATGTCTTGGATGGAGGTGGCAAATTATTTTTTCAGTGAGATAATGCACATGAAAAAGACTTCTATAGACATCTATAAACATCTCATGTATTACCTTTTGGCATGGCTGCACTCATAGCAAGGTCCAGGGAGCAGGAGTCGGGGAGTTCTCAGTGATAGACCCCTGGGTCTTCATGGCCTCTCCCATACTCTCATGGAATTATTGATGGAAGTGAGACACCAAATACAACGATAAAAGCAAAGGCCTAAAGTGAACTTTGAAACAGCAAACACAATATCATGTTTGTACCTTCACATTTAGATAAGACTGTAAGGAGGACCTCAGGCTTTCATAAGCGAACACATAGTTCAGCATTTGAAATTTTGAGGGCAGGGTTTTAGAACAAAAGACAGATTGTTTATAAATATAAATGATATACTGTGATAGCTAATGGAAAGCACAAAATTAATGCCAAGAATTAAGTCTCAGGAGAGGTAATAATAATAATAGCAAGATCTCGATAAATTAATAGTTTTATTTGAATTGTGCAGTCCTTCAGAGATACACCAATGGAAGCATGAGTGACAAGGACAGTGGAAGTGCTGTAACTTCTTAAAATGGATCTTAAATTAAGCAGATAGTTTAATTCTCTCAGGCTACAGACACAGGACCCAGATCATGCTTAAGGCATAAGCCCAGATCAACTCTTGCTGCAACAGCAGGATAAAAAGGAGCAGAGAATAAGCAGTCAAAAGCCAGTTTACCATCCACTGAAGAGAAGACACTCAAAACCCCCCATTTGTTTCAGCCAGGGGTACAGTCTTAGTGTATGGGTGATGCAGAAAGAGCTCTTGCAGATTGTGTCAAGCACCTATCCACAGCATTTTAAAAAATAAAGATGAGCTAGAGATGTGCTAGAGATTAACTGCATTTGTAAGCATGTCTGCAGGGCTCTGTGGAGTGAGGCAGGGTTTAAAAAAGTCATTACTCCTGCAAAATGACACATCAGCCAAACTAATGAACAAGGATACCCAGAGTTTTATAACACTGAGGTAGGTCTGGCACAGGCACACCTACATCACCTCATATAGGTATTAGCTGCTGTACACGTGCAACATGTGTTCGTAGTCCTAAAGAAAAATTCTTCCACAGGTAAAGTACCATTACCAGTAAAACTGGTAGTTTTACAAGGTTAAAACAGTCAGGGTGCCTCACATCACTACTGGCTGAATTTTGTCCCCTGAATCTGGAAGCAAACTCTTCTGTAATTAGAAATCCAGGAAGAATTAGGGCAGCCTCTGGACTACGAGGAGCTTTCACAGCAACTCCTTTTATGAACATCAGTGAGACTGCACAGCTCTAGGTGAGGATAGATCACAGCTCCTGAATACTTACTTATGGTAGAGGGGTAGAATCTGTGAATATAACAGCAGTCTTGGCCTTCACTAGAACAAATGTTCTCAAAAGATGAGAAGAATGCCAAATCACAGAAGCCAAAATTTTTTGAGGGGAAATAAATATTTTTCCACTGTCTTTTCTTTTTTCCCCTTCATTTTATTTTTTTAACAACCTTTGAGAATCTTTTGGCCGCAGCAGCAAAACTGTCTACAGGAAAAAACCAAATGACTAATTCCTTCAGTTAACACTTTGGCATACACTTTTTAAACTTTGACTGTCTTTATTATATTTTGAATTAAAGCACTTCTGCTGGATGTGGTGATTTATTTATGTTTTTGTTGTTTCTGTTGGCATTTTATGTTCATATATTTTTAAGTGCTTAATATAAAATAAACTCACATGCCGATAACTTTGGATCAGTGAAGTACTTTTAAAACCACATGTTTACAATAAAACAGTGAGAGCTTTGAAACTGAAGTTAAGCTCAGGCTGAAACTAGAAAAAAAGTTAGAAAGGTTTCTGTGCTCATGAGTTTGATTCTGCCTGAGTTGGGCCAAAATTCTTTTCTCATCAAAAATTATGTAAATCTGGACTTTCCCTGGTAACTCAGTGAAGATGCTTCACCTATGCTCCTCTCAAGGAAAGCAGAATCTGTGCTTCTGTTCCCCTTTTGGTTTAAGTAATGAAAAATCCCAAAAGCTGACTAAATTGAGCCCTGGAGATAAAGGACCACCTTCTAAGACCCAAGGTTTTCATCCTTTTACTCAAAATAGTTTTGCTGTCTTTATGCTTCATTTCTGTATGCTCTGACTTTGTATCCTTTTGAAAAGGGATTTTGAAAGTCAGGGGAGTTCTTAAATAAAAGTATCTTACTGGCTGCAATAAAAGTATGAAATACATGGTATCACATCAGCTCTGACCTGACATGGAACAGCATTTTTCATTCTTACATTTTTGGCAGATTTGTATTGTGTTTTGATGGTGGGGAAAAAGACCAATAAATGGTAAAGACAAAACCATCACTCATTGGTAGTGAGGCCTTTTCTTGGAACGTATAAACTAAGTTAACACTCTCTGGAGATTTCATCTTGCTTTAATTATACCTTAATAATATTTTGGCAACTTAGTTTGAGTATTGTAAAAAATGTTAGGCATGTACCAGCTTTAAAGATGCTCTGTGCTTTTAAAACTGTAATTGAATAACTGAGTGTTTAATGTGCAATAGGCCTCATTTTCAGTTACCAGTGTCTGGTTCTCTGAATTTCAAGCTCAGTGACTGGAAGCTTGGCCTGTGCTTTCTGTTCTGACCACTTGAGGGAATCAGTCTGTAGCTGTGGTCCATAATTTTTGGTTTTATACTAAGGAAGTAAGAAAAATTATATTTGTTGCAGAAAGTTTTCCAACTTCACTTCAACATGAAAGACATCACAAAGAACTGGCTCAGAAATAAATTACTCCCTACATACTAAATATCCAGGAAGGGAAAAAAATGCTGATAAATGAGAGTCTTGGGAGTTGCTAAGTGAGGTCCCTGCACACAATTTATGATCATACACTCTTGGACTTCAGAATGATTAATACATCTAATTCTCAGTAGAGTAAGAGCTGTTTTAGCCCAGGAGAGAACTGTATGCTATTGTTTATAGAAGCAGATAACATCAAAGTGGCCCACTGCTTGTGTTAAGCAAATAGAGAATTCTGGGTCAGTGCAAATTAATCCTAGAGGAGTAAGAAAAAGTTCTTAATGACTGTTAGATCAGTGTGTTATCACTTTTCGTACAACCAAAAATGGTAGAACTGTTAATGAGAATTACAAATGGCCTCGCTCTCTGCAGCGTGCAGGCAGCTGTCTATTAGCATGGTGACCATTAAGTCCTCTGATGATTTGTACATATTACATTTGCTAATGGAGTGAAGAAGATTTAGGCAATTTTCTGAGATATTCAAGTGATTTCAAAATGACTTTTTGCTACAAATACAAAAAGTGTTTTTATACTGTAATTAGCAGAGTGGACCAAAAACCTTAAAACCTGTATCTTCTATTCATGCAGTAAGATCCACTTTACAGAAACAAATTAAATGAATTTACACATGAAGTAACTGTGGGGAGCAAAAAATCCTCTTGGTGGTTGTGTCTATTAAGATGTGTTTTCTAGTTGAAATGCAATGAAAGCACACAGTTTAGCTTTGTTTAGAAGGAGGAGGTTGCATTTCACTGAGTCAACTCCAAACTTCCATTGAAGCATTTTTTCACTCCCTTGAAGCACAATTTAACAACTAGACCACAAGAAGGTCTAGAAAATAGACTTCCCTTTTTTGTTTTTAGGAGGTGGTTTGGGTTTTATTGGTAATGATTTTTGCACCTCTGAACATACCCAACACACCATAATTCTGTTCCAGTCCCTCTAATATGATCTACATACCACGTTATGGGACAGGGCAGGGCTGTTGACAGGAAAGGAGTGGGAATGGGCTGTAAGGGTATAGTGGCCTTGTAAGCTGCTGGCTCCAGAGCTTATATTGGAAGGACAAAAGTCTCTCAATCCCTGCTGGCAAATCCATGACTGTTTGCAAGTCATCATAAAACAATCTGAATACTTACTCTGTGTATGATCCTCTCCTGGTGTAGTCACTGCACAATTATTTGTCTGTTAAATTTGTTTTGAAATAAATTGTCTTGTTTCACACAGGATCATTACACCAAGAAACTATTTACACAATTATTAGGTCCTCTGATATATTACCCTCTGGTACAATGGTTGTCATTCAGCAAAGTTCATGCATACATTTCCGTGCTTCCCAGAATACTTACCCATGAAGTAAACACTTTTCAGAATGCAATACCAGCAAATATAAGTTCACCTCTTGTTTTACAGCTTTCCTTTCTATTGTTTCACATCTGGCGTGCATCTTTGCATATAGAGATATCTGCTAATGTCAGCCAAGGATGTGAAATGCCCTTGTGTGTCCTGCATAGGATGCCAGATCTTTTTCATTCTCACATTGATCCTCCTACTTGAGAGAGTTCTTTCTTAGGGAATACAACAGAACAGAGCTGTGGCAGTCTTGCTTTATTCTAGCATCCAACTTCCCCAAGGACTTCTGAGCTCTTTTTGTAAATATCTGGGTGGGGGGTAACACAGATCCCTAAGTATGCTGTGTGGAGTAAATGAAGCAACTTTTCAGCAACACACTGAGGGAGTCAGTTACTTGCCAAAAAAACTATGATTGGTGGAAAAAGCTGCTGACTTATGAAATTAATAGCCTCCCAAAGGAGACTTCATTTAGAAGGAAAAAAAAATCCCTCCTACACAAAATGAAAATTTATTTTCCCTTCCCCTCTTTAGCCCTTCTCACTTAGTTTTAGGAAGGCAAGCAGCTTTCCCTTTCACCCATGGTAAATCAGTCATCTGACCAGGAGGTAAATATTGCACAGACTGTGGTCTTTGTCCTAGGGAAAATGTCTGGAGGTGACTCTCATGCCCACTGTCCTATCATTGCTTAACCAAACCATTAGTATTTAATTTTTCTAAACTTCTCACGGAAGTCTGCCCATCCTGCCCTTTAATCAGCCTTGATGTTTCTTTCTGAACTTCCTCCAGTATGTCTACATTTTTTGCTGGTATATATTTGAAACTAAACACAGTGTAATGAGGGTAGAACAGAGGTACAGTGTAATGGGCACACAGAAAAAAAAACAGAACAAAATAAAAATGTGTTTTGGACTTTGGTAACCACTGTCTAGCAGAGTCAATTTACAAAATTTGTGTCTGAAAAGGCAAAATAAGCTATTTTTCATTTGCAGATAAACTGAAATCTTCCACCTCCACTCTAATTCACAGAAAAGAGAAGAACAAAAGGAAAGTGGCTTCTTGTGTTTCATCTCTCTCTGCCTCTCAAAACACTGCACTGACCCATTAAAATGCTCTGCAGACTTCCTTGGTGCCTGGCTTGTCCTGTTCACCCTCTCTAGCATCATCTGAGTCATACACTGTGCAACTGGCCACTCTGACAGCTTTCATGATGCCGAAGTTTATGGCAACTGTAAATCTATTAAGCCACAATTTGCACTTAATAAAATGAAACAGCAAGTAGTTAAATGAAAGCTCAATCCTAAAGTGGAGAACATTTTTCAGGAAAAGTCATTGAGCCTGCTGCTGCTACTGCTGCCTTCCTTTGAGAAATTCAATCGTGCTGATTGAGGAAACCTGGAGAGAGCTGGCTATTCCTTCCTTTGGTTCATAATTGCCCCGTAGACCATTTAATCATCTGTAGATGAAACAAAGCCTGTGCTGTGGAGTCCCGGAAGGGCAGGCATGCGCTTATCAAATGCTTCCTACCCACCAAGCAGAGCTGGGAGCTCATCCCGATGCTCTGAGCAGCCCTGCTGTCAAAGCAAGGAGCTGAGAGCAGATGGGTTCTTCCTGCTGTCACTACACTGGCCTTCCTGCCTGCCTTGATTTTATTACAGCAAAGTCTGTGCAAGCCAATTTTTCAGGAGCGGGGGTTGGAGCAGAGAATGAAGGTCTTTCTGCCTGAGAAGGCAGGCAGGTAGTGAGACACCCGCCAGGACAAGAGCTGCTTGATGCTGTCTCGGCAAGAAGAGATAAGCACTGAAAGTTAAATAAAAGGAGCAAGGATTTACTGGCTCCTGTAAAACACATTTCTCTGTCTACCTTAAAATGTCATTCTTCATACCCGTGACTCTGAATGTGCTCCATATTGCAGTGTTGCTGGGTGACCAAGTGGATGGCCCTGTTTCACAGATGAATAGTCTGGTGAGACTGCCCAGTTTCATTAATTTGCAGGGGCAAGGAAAAAAAAAAAAAACAAAAAACCCTGGCCAAGGAGGGCACTGAGAGTGAGCTTGAAAACCTGATCCATCATACTAATTGGTTTGGAATATTAGCCTTTAGTTGAGATTTGAAATCCATTTCCTCCTGAATATAGGCAATTTGCCTAACAGCTCAGGCACTACACATAACCACGTAAAGCTTGACACTGCCCTCTGCTCCTACCTCATATTTTCTGGAATATACCGAGAGAATGCAGCACTTAAAATAGAGTTACAAGAACTGACTCCTCCTGGGAGGGCATCTCTGGGCATGTATCTTCCCCCATTCCAAAACTTTTGTTGGGAAGAATTCTTATGAGGATTTTTAATTCACAAAAAACACTCAGTGCTGACTAATGCTTGCCAATTAAGTTCAGCCCATTGAATCAACAGTTTCCTGTTACCTGTTCCTTCAGGTAGAACAGAGGCTGATACCCCTGCCCTTTCCCAGGCTTCTGTGCAGGGACCTTTCCTGCCTGAAAACAGTGGGGACACCTGTTTTCTGAGCACGGAAGGCCAGCACCTGAAATCCTAGGAATGGGCCCGCTATTGAGTAAAGGGTGCTTGATAAGGCAGCCACTGTGATAGGCAGCGGAAATTTGATGATGAAAGGAGATGCCTAATAGATTAATCTGGTGTGATTTGCCAAAACACAGGGTTTTCTGGAAGATTATCCACACTCGCAATAGGAAGCCCTTTGTTTGGTAGAAGTCCCCACTTATCATGGTATTCTTTATCTCAACAAGAAACATAATGGTTTACTTGTTTACATGCATGGCAGATATATTCAGAGCTGGGCTTAGGAACTGTGAACTCCTTTTCATTTGAAATGCTTCCAGCAGGCAGGTTATTAGCTGAGGGGGAACAAGCAGTTGGACACACATAAAATTTAAATCTGCCTTGCTTAGATTGGCAAAAATGAATGTTATTTCATCCGCTGGGAAAATGTTTTACTTCCTGCTCAGATACTTTTGGAAGAAAATCATAAGCTCATTTGTAGCCATCATATATGTATGTATATATTTTTTTAGAGTTAAGTGGTATGTCTACAGAAACGTATTTGTTACTTTATACCAGCTATTTTCCACTAATATTAATTATTTTATTAGCTTGTCTTTACTTCTTCAATTTTACTTTGCTTACTATAAAATGTGACTGATGGTTTTACATTATTTATACTGAATGTGTGACTGGAATCTAGCCCTTGATGTACCTTGGATAGAACTGCTTTGGTTTCTGGAATTGATTTTTAAATACCTTACACCTCCGGAACTGCAGAACTACCAAAGCACTGTGTTCTTGAACTCTGAAAATAAACATAAACTACCATGTTGGAAAACTGCTTTATTGAAGTCTTTTTTAGCCATCTTATGTCAACAAAGTTTTTCATAGTGTGCAATACTAAGCTTGCTGGATACACAACGCACATGGTGGACAAAGAGGTGCGCAGCAAGAATGCGCGTTTCATTAAAGGACCTGGAGCATGAGAGTTTGAGGGAGTTCTTTTTTGTGCTTCTCAGCAGTAGCATACTGTGTGTACCATATAGGATTTAAATTTACTGCAGAGGCAGCCAGTTTCCATATCATAATAAATGCAAGGTGGGGGGTCACTTCAAACAGGACTAAGAGAAAGAGAAGGCAAGCAAGTGAGCTGCTCACCCTGATGCTACAGGATTAGTTATGTGGACCGACCTCAGCAACCCACTGCAGACAGCGCACAACGAGGAAGGAACAGCAACCAGAAAGAGTGGAGAAATGGGACTGGAAATCTGATAAATCCATCAAAAAGAATAGATCTCTAAAGATTTGTCTGTCTAGACCAGTGGACGGCTACAAACAGGAGTTAGTGGCTCATGCACATGAATACAGTGCAATGAAAAATTACCATGGAGTAATGCTTGGCATAGATAAAGGATTTTATTTTACTTGTAGGACATATTTTATGGTTTATGAAGATATTGGAAATCTACTTTCTGTTTTCTTCTTCCATGTTCATAGTTTACATTACTTATTTTACAATGTGTTCAGGCACACATTGTACTTTTTTCCTGTCTCCTCCAGAACTTCCTATAGTTCAAACTGTGCTTAAAGCCACGTCCTGCAATTCAGCCTAGTCAGTGCACAGCTGAAACTGAGGAGTGCAGGGAAGGCCTTCAGAATCTTCTTGGAAATAGTGCAAAATAATAACGATCTTTGCAAAACTTCTTCTTCAGGCTTGCAGTGTCCATACATTGTCCTTAAAAACCCTAATGCAGAATCAGCAAGTAGAATCAAATATGTTAACCTCCCCCTTCAAAAAAACCCAGCTTTCTAACATCCTTTCCTCTTGTTAAGTTTTACACTATTTTGACAAAAATGTATGAAAAAAATCACATACTGCAAAATAACAGCACCTTCTGTCCACAGTGCAATGGGATGCTTTCAGAGAAAAGCCCTTAGCCAGGACTAAGCGACAGCCATACTCAACTGTAGCAGTATAGACAAAAAAATAATTTTTTTAAAAATAATTTTTTTAATGTGTTTCTTGGCACTTAGTTTTTCTGCACATTTATTGTAATAATGGTACTTTCAGTACTTTCTGTATTTTTAATTTAGGCTGGTGATTAAAACATTCTAGCAAAGATGAGCCAGTTAAACATTTTAACCTTTTGAGGCACATTGCTTCCACTCCAAAAATGAAAACATCTCTCATTATGCTAAGTCCGGTCAGCCTTCTTTTTCATACCACTGTTTCTCCCTCCCTTATCTTGAACTTATTAGTATAGGCTTCTAAAAGGCTCCTTGATTTTTTTATTTTTTTTCAAGGGATGGGGATATTTGGTTTTTTAGAATTGATTTTTTTGTTAGTTGGTTTGTGCTGGTTTTGTTTTGGTTTTGTTTTGATTTTTTTTTTTTAACAAATGCATGACACCCATTTGTTTGCTATTAAAAGCTTATGGTTACATTACCAGACACCAAAAATAGAGTATTTCCTTTTGTATAGATAGTAAAAATATTATGTCTGACTAGGACTTCTCCTAAAAAAGCACTTTCTGGGTTAGTCAAACTTCTGCATGCACAGTCATAGACGGCCTATGGCATTGTAACCCAGTCTCAGGGATAAAATTTGCCTGGTGGTGTTAGAATGCATTCATTAGAAGCTGGCTTCTACCAATAACTTCTGTCTTTATTATTGTTATTTTAATGTTAGAAGCAAAAGTACCTATCCACAGCCCAAATCACCTGGAGGAATATGTGCCTCCTTAAGAAAAGAAAACACAATGCCAAACTGAATAAATGTTGATGCACCATGAAGACCGTGGCCTTTCTACTGCACTGTGCTGTAGCACAGTGCACTCCAGAGGAACCTGCAACATTGCTTTAGGTTAGACCAGAAGCGCGTTTTTGAACAAATCTCCTGGTTGTTCCCATTCGCTGTGCTTTGGTTCACAGCACAGAGTGATCTAAGAGCACATTCCATAAACACTTTTTGGATGCAACTAAGCCAGATGTGCTCCAGGACTGCACCAATTCACTCCAACAGCTAACAGGTAGCTAACAGGTCCCAGACCCAGTCACAAGCTAGACTAAAGCAAACCCCATCTGACACACACGTGGTCCTCAGGACCAACACATTTGCTTCACTGATGTGCTCATAGTAGCCTGTACTACCTGCTACTATATGCACAGCTTGTGACCAGCACTAATTTTGCCACATGGAAGGATGTTTATATGAATGAAAACACAGCACTGGACCTCAGAGCAGATTAAGATCTCCTGGCACAAACTGAAGCATTGCGTAATGAATGGGTGGTTTGCTGAGAGTCAAGGTTTCAGCTGAAGCAAAACGTCTTAGTAGGTGTACGCAGGAAGCTCTGACACTTCCACATGGGGCTGTTTGCTGCACGTGGCTACTTCCCTTCCAATCTGTCACTTATCATTGCAGCAGACATTTGTGAGTGTGACTGCACAAATGAAAGAAACTGTTTCATATCACTGCCCTGTGTTGTTGTGAATGTCCATCACAGAAAAACATCTTAATAATGCATGGCAAGAGTACTGGGGAAAAAAATGACATGCATAATGATAAAGTAGCAGGTGATGGCACATCTACAGAAAGTAACACAGGCCCTTCAGTATTTCTGGTTTTCCATTAGAGAGGGACAAGACAGACCTCTGTTCTTGAAGCTCATGGGTTGCTTTTTTGCTCTGTTGTTCCAGTTAGGTCTAGTAAAAGATACCAGCTCTTCTTACAAGCCTTGACTCAGTTGTAAACTTAGATCATCCAAGCTACAACCACAACAGGACAAACTCCGCATAGTGCAAATGTAATTTGCAGGGTCAGCACGAAACTGATCCTGCCTTTTGGATGAAGAGAGAGCTATATATGTTGTGTCACATCCACAGAGCTGCCAGCACCTGCTAAGAACCTTCAACACAAACTGAAGCCAAAGTGAGCTGAGGTCATGCTTCAGGCATGCCAGGATAGATGAAGTCATTGTGTTCAGCCAGTCTGGCTAAATGTAGTGGCAATGTATACATATTCCAAACCCCTATCCATCCTCTGTGCCAGTTGTCCTTGGTCCTGCATTATGGAGGATATGAAGGAAAGGTAGCCTCTTGGTTGTATGAAACAGCTAAGAAATTGATTTCTACAATGTTAGATTAGGTAAAAACATTGTATACATGGCCAGAATTTAAGCTATCATATTTTCAAGGTTTTTCAGAGGCTATTAAATATGTCTTAAAAAAAAAAAAAAATCTTTACTAAACAGAAGGATGACTTTGGCATGTCAGCTCTCCATAACTGGATCTGAGGAAAAAAAAACTTATTGTTTTCAGGTCTCTGAGATTTTAAAAAAATATTTTTGGCAGCTGAAAATAAGAGTTTTCAATTCTGACAAAAGAATTATTGTTTCTGGTGCTCATCCAAAAGAATAAATACAAAACGAAAAGTAATATACTTCTGTCTCTACCTTAATGCCAACGAAGTGTGTGCTCTAATTTTGTTCTCCTCATCTTTATTTGTAGACAGACTTGTCATCTTTTGTTTCTTTGCTCATCTTCACTGCACCCCAAGAGCACATAGTGTGTGACATCTCTTCAGTCTCTCATTTGTCTGTACACATCCAGGAACTGACACTGTAGCAAAAGGTCATCAGACCTATAAATTAGCATGATCTTCTCACAGAAATTCATACTCTTTCAAGTTAGAGGGACAGCTTCCACTATGTAGTTTGGTGCCCAGCATATCATAGAAGTAAATGCAGCTGTTTCATTTTGGAGCCAGTAGACAGCAGCAAAATGACAACTGTTTGATTCATGCTACTGCTCGTCCCCACAGTGTGTCTCTCCACTTTTCTATCCCTGACTTATCCATCCTGCCTATGGCTCATCACAGCCCATGAAACTCGATGGAACTATTTTCATTTTATCCGTGGAGAGGAGTCACCTTCCCAGTGTCAGCCTTGCAAGGCTCTACACTTAAATCCAAATCACAACTGCGCAAAGAGATCCCTCCATCTCTTCTCTATCCTCCTACATAACGCACACAGAAGAAGGATCTTGGTTGTCTTCTGCCAGTTCAAACAAAGGCTACTCAGAAGGAATGAGCATTCCCATTGCCATCCTTTTCTACCGCACAAATGATGATCATTTATAGCAATTTACAATAATACAGCTTTGGAAAATACATATTGGACAAGAAAGTGTTGTTTTAAGAACTATGTGGAATTTTCAACATAAAACTAAGAAAAGCACAGTCAATTCTTAGTGGTAAAATATTTAAATCCCTGCATATCTGATAGACTATTCCATGTGGATGATAGTGATTTGTTGGAGATGTCACCATAGCAGCTACATATAAATATATACAGTCTAGTTTGACTTCAGAATAAGGAAAGGTTTATCTTTTTTACCTGGTACACCACCAAGAATAGAAGTATCCCTTTCATATTCTTGAGAAAGGAGACCCAAAGTTTGTCTTTTCCTGTCACTTAAATAGTGAGAAAATTGCAATGCAAGCTAGCCAGAAAATGTTGGCAATTGCATGTTGGACAGACTTGTGGGGTGAAATCTGAGAATTCCAAAGACAAAAAAGAAGGATGTTGACAGGAAGAGAAAGACTTGGTAGCCACCCTCCTAGAGAGGGTAAAAAAAGCCATGAAAATGAATTAGGTTGCCAAAGAATGACGTAGAAAATGAGAAAGAAAGCAATAAAAGAAAAAAGCCTTAAGAAGACACCAAGGGACTGAGGAAGAGGAGAGGCAGTGAAAGGAGCAGAGGAAAGTAAGTAGAGTTACACCAGAAGCATTAGGAAATCAGAGTTGGAAGCAACTCAGTTGTCCAAAGGAGTGAGTGACCACAGAAGAGCAGTGATGGAGAAGCAGCAAGAGAAATCTCCTTGAAGAAGGTGAAAACACCGCAGGAAATCTGGTACGGAGAAAGGCGTATGAAAGCACAGCCCCTGAGACACGGAGTGAAGAGGAGATAAAAAATCACAGAGCCCATTAGGGAACCTCCCTGCCCATTCTGTATGTGGTCATCCCCACCTCTGTCCCTCTGGCATGGTCTGGAAGGAGATGTGATGGCAGGCTGCAAGGCTGTTAATGTGGCTGAGGGCCCTCATTTCCTTCCCTCAGAGAGAAGTTCCATTTTTTTTAGGTCTATCCTGAAGGGGAAAGAAACCTTTTCTTATATTGTTGTGGCTCTTTATCTCATGCTGAGAGCAGGGTCTGAACCAGCTCCTTGGCCACTTAGACTGTTTATACCACCCATCTGAAGGCATTTGAAGGTAGTGCCTAAGCTGGAGGTCAGGTCTCTCTGACTCCCACACAGTCAGCAGAATAAGCGGGGTTGCTCCAGGAAGCAATTCAGGACTCCCACCACAAGTGTCTTTTCTTGACTTCCCTCTGGCCTGCACAGGAGATCTGAGGAGTTCAGCCCCCAGGGGGGTTAGTGCTCCACCACTGAATCTCCCAAGCCAGCTCCAGATTACTTACGCTGAAAGCAAAAGCTAGAGGCAAAAGGCAATTAAAAGCTTAACCTTGCATGTCTATCAGGATTCCTTTTTTGATTTTTTGAGTGGGTCATTTCTTAAACACTCTTCATTTGAATTAAAAACGGTGTCTACATCAATTGCTCGTAAAATTTGAAAATGCAAAATAATAGAAGGTATTGTAAAGCTAACTCAAGTACTTGGCGGTGAAGGGTACGAGCAGAAGTTTAATGTGTTGTCCTTTAAAATAAGCTAACATTGTATGCCTTGGTGTAGAAATACCATAGATCCTGTTTCAATTAAATTACTTCACTGAAAGAGCCATAGCATGAAGATCGAATGCTAGTATTTATTGAAAGTGATAAATTATCCAAGGACTATACTTCATAAACACAAGACTAAATGTCTAGGAAAAAATGTAATAACTACCTTAGATACATTTTAAAAAAACAAGCTGTTCTCCGAGTAGCTAACAGAGCCTGATCCCCTGTATGTTTGTGTCTTATATCCTCTGCATGTAACTACTGTATTAACCCTATTTCTCTCTCACGTCCCCACTTGATAATCCCTTCTGGCAGGAGAAAGAGCAGCCTGAAGCTGTCCCAGAGCTCTAGATGAGCTGGATGATGCATGGCCACAAATGTTTGCTGTGCATCCAGGCACTGCCAGGCAGAAGCAAAGCTGACTTTGCCGAACAGGGGCCAAGTTACCTGGAAGAACAAATATGCTTTTTCTCTTCCATCCAACCACAAATTTTCATGGCAGTTATTGGAACTTAACGATGTTTGGGAGTTCTCCTCCTCTCTCAAATGTGGTTGAAATTGGCCTGGAGTTTTGTAGAGACAGGAAGGAGTAGTAGGGGAGAGAGTGAGAGAGAAAACATGGCTAAAAATAACAGTGTCTGGATTTTTCCAGGCCATTTATCCTGGAATATTAGAAAATGTAATGTGTAAAATAACATTTTTTTTCCACTAAAGACACATAATAACAGACACAGATTATTTTTATTTTGACCTAGTAATACACTTTCACATATGTTGACAGCTGTATTTTCTTCAATTCAGAGTACATACACTTTGAGCTCAGTATTTTTCAACTCCCTAAAGGATGGACAACACTCTAGGGAGCCATTTGGCCAGTGGGAGGAAAGAGCACTTTTCAGTGTGTGGATTATTATGGAGATAAGTGCATAGCTGTGTGAGGAGCACATCAATAGAACCACAACTGTTTACATCAATTGAGGATCTATCACTTACCTGTAATAGTAGGTTTCCCAAGACTGTCTAACTGATTTGGATTCATACTTGATTACATGGGTATTTTAAGAACTCTGCAGTGGCCCATAAGATAAATCTTACTGTATTTGGTAGTCTTGTCTAAGTCATGCTTGAGGTTCCACAACTCTTACTGATATCATGTATCAACAAACTAAATGGACTGTTTTTAATAGTCTGTGTCATTGTGTTCACACTACTCATCAGTGAAGTTAGTTACAATTTTGGGGAGTTAAAAACCTTTCATTAAAGTAAGCGAGCTCAAAGGCTGGTCCACGGGTATTATCGACAGTACCAAGGTTTGGAACGAAATTCAAGTTGTACATGCTAATGCCAAGACCAAGACACAGTAGGTTCAGGACAGCCCCCCACTGCTTTTGGCATTCTGATGGCACAGATAAACAATTACTCTTTCTGAGAATATTATCTTCCCTCGAGTTCATACTGTCACACTAGTTTCAATTTGGCTACTGCACCTTAATTATAAATCTGTCCTCTCTTTTCCATGCTTGTCTCGATGGCTCCGATTAAGTGCCACAGAGGTGCAACACACCAAATCAGCATGTGGTGGAAGAGATGCAGATGTATCCAGCAAAAGCTTTGCTGTTATGTATGTTGTAATTTATAGTTTTCATCAAGTGTCACTCTAAGGAAATAGGTTTACACTCATACACATTTATCTCTGCCTTTCCTCCTACCTCACCACCCCCTTTATTTCTTTTGTTTGTGTTTCAGTATCTCTCTACTGTTTTGCTGTTATTGTTTCCTTACAGAATGCCACCATTTTATACATTAAGATGTCTATAGTGNTGTAATGGGCAAGTGGCCAAGAAAATTCTGTTGCAAGGAAGCAAAGAAGCCAAAACTTTTAAATTTCACTGCCTTCAATACACATCAGCCTAATGTTCATTCCATCAAGAAAAATATGGATGACTTAGAAATCTAATTACACTGACCTTCACGGGGTGTTTTTCACTTGCTGTCACTCCAAAGTCAGTAATACAAACTCTCAGAATATGATCTTAGTGCCCATAGTCCCTTGCTTTCATTTTTAAAAATTAATGACAGTGTATCTGTCTGTAGTCCAGACCTCAAGATGTCAAACTTTTATTCTCTTTTTTGTTTCTGGTTCCCATAGGAATGTTGCTGGATGCATGGGAGAGGGTTTTGTTCAGATCAGCTTTTCATGTATGCACTGTTTGACATTGAAAAAAATGAAGACTCATATGTATGGAGAATGAACAACTATTTATAGGGAAATAATGGTTTTGTCTGTTCTTAATTCTTACATATTCAATTACTTTCTGAACATATCATATAGGCTATTGTACTCCAAATGCACTTTGGTGTAGATATCTACCAACACAATAATCAGTTGTGTTTACATTACAATCAGATTTGACTCATGCCTGTACAATCATCCCATTTTACGTATTTACACACAGATTTTCTCCCCACTCTTTCCCCCAACAGACCACATGAAATGCAATGAATGGTTCTTAAATTCTAAACTCAAATCTGCAAATGTTGCAAAATATCAGGATAAGGCTGCTGCTTAAGCTAGAAAAATAACGGGTGGTTGGGATTAGGAAGTGGTCACCTGTGGACCAACTCTGGAGGAAGAGCTGAGGTACTCTCCCAATGCATTTTAGCATGAGAAACAGAAAACAAATTAGAATGGCATCTCAGGCACCTCACATCTCATTCTAACTTATGAACCAGCCAGGGTAAAATGGGCTTTTAAGACATGGTAAAAGAGAGCAAGCTTCCATTGCCACTATGTTTTACACAGTGGGCTAAAATCACTTCAGGCAAAAGCAAGGTTTGAATGTGCAGCTTCAGGAGCTGAAGCTATCTGTATTCCAAATATCAATCAGCTGGATTTCAACATGTGGCAATGATGAATGTAACTCTTGCTCTCTGTGAACTTGAAAGTCTTACAAATATAGGAATTGTTGAAGTAGAATTTTTCATGAAAAAAAAATTCATAAAATTTGGATGAAATGCTATTTGAATTTAAAAAAAAAAAAAAAGTTCAAAGAGACAAGCAATGAAAACAGTATTACTTCAGGTAAAGACAGCATCCAAAGTACTGAAACTACCTGTCCTTAGTCCTGCCACAGTACCTGTGTGACTGGCGTGGAGGAATTGATAATTTTTATTGGACAGCTCTACAGCAACTCTATTTGATGACCTGAAAACTGTGGAAAACATGTTATCCTCTCAAACAGTTCCCAGTCTTATCTGGAAGGCAAATGACTTGACCCACATTACACCAGTGTACTAAGGAGCCTATACCATTAGAAGCACAAATGGTTCCCCAGATCTGAGGAAGAAAAATCCAACAGGTAAAGATCACAGGAGTTCACAGGAGTGTGAATTCAATGAAAATTACCCAAAAGCTGAATTTAGTTGGCAATCACAGAATTGTCTTGTCAGGTCTAATGGTGACTCACCGTGTTGAAAATCTAAATGCAACAGTACAGCAAAATAAAAACAATAAAATAATAATAAAAAAAAAGCTATCACCAAAACCTCACAAGGAGATATCTGGCACAAAAGTGCTAAAATAAATACTTTGCCAAATACTTGTTGGCAAGGACAACAAGTTTTCATTTAAGTTCTTAAAAAAAATTTTAAAAAAAACAAACAAAAAAAACCAAGACAAAACATTCTAGGACCTATTATTTGTAGCTGTATTTTCTCTGTAAAATTTGCCTGTATGAAAGGTACCATGCATGTTCTTTATTATCCTTTGAAATTGGTGAAGTTTTGATTTTCTTCCATTCTGAAATGATCTTGGAACATACTCTGTGCCAGAAAGACCCTAGATGGAAAGTAAGCATAAAGAGTTTAATAACACAAACATCACGAAATGATAATTAATTTATGTAAAAAGCCATAATAAATGCACACTGTAAGATTGTAGTGTTGTGGTAAATATATTTTTTAAAGTTAACACTCTTGCAGCGGATTAGCTTTTTTTCTGTATTCTTTAAATGTTCAGACTTCAAATTTCAAAATGCTTTTCTATGTCAATGACAATCTTAATAAAGTCCAATTAGTTCCACAAGGCACTTTCTGATGCACAAGCCCCTGGCTTGATTGCGGTGAATGGTGGGTATTTCCTGTGTTTAAGTCCACATATGGATTGAGTAAGGCAGTGGCAGAGAGACTACTGTTTTCCTTCACTATATCTTCATTTCTTTTTCACAGGGTAAGCCTTTTTTGTTTTTCCTGGCTCTGTTGTCAAAACATTGACCAGAGTTTTGGCTCATGATATTGGAATACGAGGCCAAAACAATCCTCTGAAAACCAGTGTGGCAAAATGTATTTTAAATCTATACATTCATGATTCAACCATGGGAGTAACCATGCCCACTGTCCCACTCTGTGGTTTAAAAACAACATAGGTTTGCCCCCAGAACGGTTTGATTTATTTGACAAGCTTTTTCAAGCTGAGTATATCAACATTTAAACTGTTCTGAGGCTTGGCTTCCTACGTCACATGCACAGCAAGTATTAAAACACACTCTAATCATTTTCTGCTTCTATTAAACTAGACAAGGTGAATGCATTGTGTATTCTGCAGGATTTCTTTGAAAATCTGTCAGTCTCTCCAAAGACAGACAAGCTACAGTGATTCTTTTTTTTTCCCCTCAAAAACATACAATTGGGACCTTTTAAGTACTACCTTTGTTACATCCTTTTTGGAAAATACACCATTATAATAAATAGGTAGACCTAATTCCTGTTCCTGACATACAGGACTCCAATGCAAAACAGTAAAAGATGACACATTTTAAGGACTTCCTCATAAAATGCAGCAGAATGCACAAGTACCCTGTGACAATGCAAAATATTTTCCTGCATTATCAGGTCCCTGGAGGGATTTTCTTTCCTTGATGGTAACAAGGAATACAAACAAAAACTCGGCTGTAAAAATGAAATCAGGACAAGACCAATTTTGCACACATGATTGGGAAAATTAAAGTATAGAGATGGTGTGTGGTAGATTAAATAATCTATCCAAACAGAATCTAATAGTTTAAGTACTGGGGTGTAATTCCCCTGAACCAGAATTCCTGTATGATTTACTTCCAGCTTTTTTCAGTCCCATTTTTTGTATTGAGTACCATATCACTGAGCCAGGCTTATGTGTAGGTTGCATGGACATCATCTAACTAACAGTCACGTACAATAATATATTCATAGGCACGCAACAATAAGCCTAAATTCAGGGTAAGCAGTGGTTCTACCTTGAACCACCTATAAATCCGGGTGACATTTGAACCAAATTTAAATCTCCCACCTGGATTTACTCCCCAGCGGCACAGCGGGAACCAAAGAGCAGGCCAGGAAGTACCTTTCGTCATTAAACCAAGCACGAACTTCACAGCCAAACCCGTTTCATTTTTGCATGCTGCAGAAAGCTTTACAAGGGGGTGGGGAGAGAATGCCCATGTTTGTGAATGCAACACGTGTTACGCTCCCCTCCGCCCAGCGCTCCCCTGCCCAACACCCACCCGGGGCGAGGCGCAGCGCGGGGAAGCGCCGGCCCTAACTGAAAGAAAAACAAAAGCAATTAGCTCGGGGGGCGGGCCCCCCGCTCGATGGGCCGCTGCTGAGGGATGTCCCGCCGCCCCCGGATGTCTCCGCGGCCGCAGCCCCGGCCCCTCCCGCACCTCGGGCCCCCGCAGCAAACCCAGCGC
>VWZG01007630.1:82124-93727 GCA_013396735.1 Grallaria varia
GTCTAAAGGTTTGTCCTG
Organism: Grallaria varia; assembly: GCA_013396735.1. NCBI lineage: Eukaryota > Metazoa > Chordata > Aves > Passeriformes > Formicariidae > Grallaria > Grallaria varia. The sequence goes on from VWZG01007630.1 coordinate 82,143, forward strand.
GAAGTACTTGATATTGGGTTACAAAAGGTTATGTTAATTGCATTAAGCAATAATGACCCACGAAGGACTGCAAAGACTTAGAGAAATCACGCTTCTTCCTTAAAAAACCCAAGTAAAATAATAAAATAAAATAAAATAAAATAAAATAAAATAAAATAAAATAAAATAAAATAAAATAAAATAAAATAGAAACCAAAAGCGGGAGCGCGGCAGAGCAACGGGGCGGGTGGCACGGCCGGGACTCCCGGCGCAGACGGGCAGGGCAGGGGGCAGCGCCCCAGCCCCGGTGGGCTCCGGCCCCGGGTACCTTCCCGGGTGCCCTCGCCCCCCGCCCCGCTCTGCCACAGCGGGAGGGCGTGTGTTGGCCCTGGGCGCAGTCGCCTGCGTTATGGTCCGGAATTAAATGTGTCTACTAATAATCTATAGTCTCGCTTGCCGGGGCAGAGCAGACAAACAAAATTGTCATTCCAAATGAAAAGAAAACACTATTTCTTAGAAGTGTTTAGGAGGGTGCACAGCGGGGCATATTTTCTTTCTTACTGGTAAGAGTTTGTAACTGGATCCCTTGACATTACCGAGAACATGAAAACATGAAACAAAAGTATTGATCCAAGAATTCGCCAAAGAAAAATATCCAAATACACACTGGTTTGCTTGAAATTTTTTTTACGGTTACATCAGATGTTTACGGGGGAAGTGGAAGCATGTGCTGCGTGCCCCATTCAAACATACGTCGAGGAAAGTGTTATTTGTGTTGTTAAATTTACATTATGTTCATTTTCATTGCATCAGCTGCTAGATAGATCCAGGAATAATGGCATTTAAGAGGAAAATACCAATCATCTGCAGCATAATGGAAGAACTTAATTAATTTAACCTTGCAGTCTTCCATAATGGCTGCACTTTATCATTTCCACAGATGGAGCTTGAAGGAATTAACAATGCTGTTTATCCCAGCAGACATCTCTGACTGTGGTTAGCCAATGGCAGATTTCCCACTTAAAGATGCATTTCTTCACTTGAGGGAAACCAACTCGAGTCCTGGCAATAACTGTCGAAACTTGCTAGTACTATATGTGTGGGGAATACTGAAAACCTGAGAAATGCACAACATGTGACTCTTTATGGTCTCATCAAGTGATGCTGGAAGAAGATAGTTTCCTTGCTAGCTAGAGCCAAGACTTTTCCAATACCATTTCAGTTTCTCTTCCTTTCCTTTATTTTCCCCTTTGTTATATATTTTTCTTTAGCAGGTTCTCCTCCGATTTTTTCTTTAAAAAATGCAGTATGCGTCCGTTTCTAGATGTGTAGAATTCAACCGCTCTCCTAGATGATTTGCAGTGTTTACAGAATTTTTATGCTTGGGAAACCTGAGTAGACTTGAGGTAAGCACTCCTCCACACACAAAACACAGTAAAAGCCGGATTATTTGAACAAGCTGATTGTTTATTATCTCAGGAAATAATGCATTTTTCCACGCTGCCATATTCTAGGATGCACATGCACTCACCCACTCCAGTCACTCGTAGGTATCAGATGGAAATCGGGAAGGGAGAAATATGCCATGATACCAGCCTAGAAATTAACCACAACAACTAAATGCTCTACACCTTTACCTGCGTAGCTATTGAAGACTGTTGTTTGGCAACTTTGAGAGGGGTATTTGTTACCCCAGCAGCAGGGACCTGAGGAGTCAGCCACAGTAGGGAAGCAGTGAACCAGATGAGCCCATTGTCGGCACGATTGTCTCTTCCCGCTCTTGTACAAAGGCAAATGTTTTGCGGGGGCTTGAAGACAAGGATGGCTCTGCGTTTTATGTGCAGTAGCTATGCTTCTGTGTTCGAGACGGATCTTAAACAGTTTGTGGTTTTTTTTGGGTTTTTTGTTTTTTTTGTTTTTTTTTTTTTTTTTTATGGTTTATTGGTATCCGGGGTTTAGTGGGGGGAGGAGAGGAGGGCAGGCTTGCACACTTACGAGTGTCTGGCAAGCAAACCTCCTATCCTTGAACTCAGAGCTTATCCCTGCCCCAATGACAACTTGATACAATTCCTACACGCTGATACGGAAAACGTCTTTTCTGTCTCTTGTTTGTACGCAGCAGTGTCCAAGAGAAACCAGCGCACGCACGGTAAACGTGCCGGGCTTATGGTAAAAATCGTACCGCTCTTCTAAAGCGATAAAGATGAATGGCACACCAGGAACCACCTGATGAGTTGCTTGCGCCTTATCCTTTAGGAGGGCAGGTTTGTATCCAAACCTTAATTTGTTAATCTGCAAGGTATCTCCATCACCAGCCAGGGGATACGATATCTAAACGATGTGAAACACTGGGGTGTGCTGTCGCTTCTCTCCTTGGCGGGATAAGTCTCTGGCTGCTGATGGCCGAGAGCATGGCGGGGAGAAGCGCTTGGCTGGCATCCCGACCAGGGGTGCACAGCCGCTCCCATCTCATCGCTCCCTCAGGGCAGGTACGGCAAGGGAGGGTGCTGGGATTTGAGCCCATGACGCGCGCCGTGACGCAAGGCCAGCTAATGGGGACACAGTGATGCCGCTTCGCTACCCGGGTTGAAGTCCTGAGCATTGGCCCCCTGAAAGTAATGCTGCACATCTACGTGTCCATATTCCCGTTGGGGGGGGTGGGGGTGGGGGTGGAAAGGAAGAATAGGCACACAAAGTAGCGCAGGGAACCTCAGGCTGTTGCTGGCATGTAGCTGAAATTTGGGCATGGGACAAAGCTTGAGATGCAGCACTGCTATCTGCTCTGCGTGAAAATCTGTTTCAAACAAACAAACAAAACAAAAAAAACAAAAAAACCAAACTCCCAAACACCCACAAAAAAGCAAAACCAACAACAAAACAAACACCAACCAAAACCCGGGGAGGAAAAAAACAAAAGAGAGACTAGACATGGCCAGTGAATCCCGCAGAGGCACACCGGCACGGCAGCCCCTGCGAGCCGGCCGCACCTGCTCGCCCCGCGGACACTCCCCCACGCAGCCCCGCCGGGCGCCCGCGGGTGCCCACACGGGGTCGGTGCCCCTACGGTGCTGGCGAGCCCAGAGGAAGGGGATGGCGGTGTCAGTGATGCGGTTGCTGTAGGGGGAGTAAGTTTTGGTTATGATGTAGGCTGACGCCGCTGTGGGACTGTGCCGCGTTGCAAAACCTGCCTTTGTGAGCGCGGCTTTCCAGTCTTTTCCTTTTTTTCCTTTTCTCTGCTCTATGGTCACATATTCCCAGCGACAGTGATTTCACTGAAACTGTTGTGGGTTGGGGGTTTTTTTTAACCCGCGAAGTGTAGCTATTATAAGATAGAACACAAATCCCAGCGGGAAGCCCGCATGCTGCGGGATCTCACTGTCCCCCCCAGGGTGCGGAAGGGTCGCTACGGTCCCCTTCGTCCCCGCAGCCCGCGCAGCGCGGTGGGCGGGAGGAGCGCGGCCACCTCCCGCTGCGTGCGCTTCTCCTGCCTCGGCCGCTCCTCCCCTCGGCTCGAGGAGATTCACATGGGAATCCAACAGGACTTTCCTGTTTACCCGGCCCCAGTGGCCCCCGCTGGTGCCGGCGCCCTAGGGAGGGGAACAGAGGAGCAGGGGCGGCGGGCGATGGTGGCGGCGGTGAACCGGAGGACGGGAAGGCTGCAAGGGCAGCTGTTCTGCAGTTTGGACCTGGGCTAGTCTTGCCCTGCTCAGCCAGGGAATGGTGATGCTGTGCGGAGGCGGCGGCAGCATCCTCCCCCCGCCTTTCCTGTACCGTCAGAGGCCAAACCCTGGTGTCCCCGTAGCGCTGATCTGCAGCCGAGACACCAAGGCCCGAGCAGAAGTTCTGACGTGCCCCGTCCCGGTGTCATTCCCACCCGCCTTCCTCACGCATCACCCCGCGGCTCTGGCTCCATCCGCAGCGCAAGCCGCGTATGCTAAGCGGCCGGGCCGGGGCAGGGCAGGGCCGCGCTGGCCCCATGTAGGGCGCGGAGCGGGGCGGCTGCGAATACCTCCCCGGCATTTCCGCCGGGACGGACCGTGCCGCCGCCGGGCATGAGCTCTTCGTCCGGAGGGTGGGCTTTGCTTGAGACGGGGAGATCACGTAAATCTTAAAATCTCCTATGAAAATTAATAAAAACACACGAAATCCTAGACAGTCCATAGCAACTGAGTTTTAGCTACCGTTTTACGCGTTTCATTATCCACCTAAATATAGCCACCCCGTGATTTGCTGTAGTTCACGGAGACCACAGGCATTTTTGGCTTCCTTTAGCCTTTTCATTCTACCGCTGGCAATGGGCTGACTTCAGTCTTCTCTCAACAGTTGACTGTATCTGGGGCTTGGGATAAAACCAAGGAGGGAGAAAAATATCGCATTCGATGTTTTTGTCTCGATGCCTCTTCAAACTTGGGGAACCCCAAGCCCTTCAAACCCTGTTTTTCGTTACATTTCCCTGTGCGCTCACTTTCCGTCACCGTTACGTCCCAACGGACAATTTCTCTGGAAGCTGGAGAAGCCCGTCCACCTTGGGGGAGGCGGGCATTGGCTTTAATCAGCATAGTCAGAGAACTAGAATCAGGTGTGGATTTGTTTCAGGGCATGTTTGCATCAATCAGTATTTTCGTTACAGTCTTGTCAACGGTTTTAATTCAAAGCGTATGTTAAAACCGGAGAAACTGAGCCGTACAAGGGACAGAGTTATTTTTAGAAAAAATATTGTTAAACTGGCATGGCTGAAATATTCTGATGGTAGTAGAGGCTACTACTTTTTTCTTAGCTTTACCGACAACGAGATGGCTCGATGAGGTATGGGAGCACGGTCTATAATTTTAGAGAGCTTCCACCGTGGCCTGCCAATCCAGCGGAGCGCACCATCTTCTCCTGAACTTTTCCTTGGACGTCTCTGCCAAACGCAGATAGAGCGCTCCGCTTTCCCGGCGGGCGCGGCGGTGCGAGCATTGTGGGTCTGCGGGCAGGGGTCACAGCCCTGGCGCACCTTGGGGCGTTCCGTGCCGCCCCGCACCACCCACCCAGCCTCCCCCCGCCCCGCCTCACCGCGCCCTCCCGCGCAGCGCCCCACTTGCAGGTCCCAGGGGACCCATGGCGTCAGCGCGGTGCTTCGGAGAGAAAGGGGTGGGAGCCCCCATCGACTGGCCAGGCTTTGCGCGGGAGGCGGTGGAGGGCCTGTCCGCGGGTTTGCGGGGTGCAGCCGATGCGCGGAGAGCCGCCAGGCGCATCTCCCGTGAAGCCGGGGCCGGCTCAGCCACCCCCACCACCCCGCTCGAGAAGTTAAACTCACCGGATTAAAGGCTAACCCCACGGAGAAGCGCTCCTACCTGCGCTGCGTTTGGCTTAGCTATTTGCGGGGGGCTCGGGCAGCCCGGCTGCGCGGACGCCCTGAGAGCGTTTGGCCGGGTCTTTTCGCTCCCGCACTCCGACATCCCCAGCTCACTTTTCACATGAAATAGGCCATTAACTTTTGATCCTGGCTGTTACATTCCAGGTTTCCCAGTGATGTTTCCTGCATACTGAGCACCACCCCCACTACCCTCCGCTCCCCCCATCTCCACTTCTGTCCCACTTCGCATTTAAACACTACCCGGTAGATGTGAATTTCTATCGCAAATGTAATTTTGAACATACGCACTCATTCGTCTCTTCGCGCTTGGCCTTACATCGAAATTCTTCTCGGAGGAGGGACCTAATGTTTTAGATACCTCAGAAGAGTGTTGAATTTTTGGCTTGCTCACATCTTTCAGCGACCGAGCTAGAATGAGATCTATTAAAACACTGACTAAAAGCCCGCGAAGACAGTTTCCATAACTTCAAAGTCCTTACGCGACTGTTGGCAATGGCTGTTTCAGGCGCTGCAAAGAGCCAAAGGGATCAGAGAGACATCAGCTACTCTTGTTTAGAAAGTTATTAAGCGGGAGCAGTGACTCAGTCTTCAACCGAACGGACTTTGTTTTTTGGGATTTTTTTCCCCCCAAATGTTCCCTTAGTTTCCTCTCTTGGCTGTGGGAAAGCACCCGAGCCGCCCGAACCTGGTGCTGAAAAGCACCTCCAGGGTGCTACAGGAGGTCCTCTTTGCGAGACAGCGGGCCGGCCCCTGGTGGGTGGAAGGGGGTGATTTCACGCATGGTTGCATCCCAATCCCTGCCCACCAGCCCGCTGCCCCGAAACCTCGCTGCGGGGGGCCGAAGCGGCGGAGCTCCGGGGTAGGTCCCTGCCACGTTCCTCGGAGCATCACTCAGGGGCTCCGTGTCCCTTGTGGGACCTCAAGCCTGGAAAACGCCATCAAAGCAGTCAGGGAGGGGAGTGTTCAAAACCCCGGGCTCAGCATCCCCAGCCCGGTCGGCGCTGCCCCGGGCGGGCGGCGAGCGCGGCTCGGCTGGGGCAGCTGCGGCCGGGAGGCACCGCTTCTCACCGCGCCCTGGTTTGTTCCTAGCACGCTTGCACCGTCAGATTTCATCGTGGGATAATATTTACTTTAAATTCGCCCTTTCGTTAAGGTGTTTTGTTTTTTTTTTACAATAAATTCTTTTTCTGGAATCTTTCCAGACGTGTGTTCAGAAGGGACATGAACTCGGAGAAGGTAATCTTAAATTCAAGCATTTTCCCCCAGATATCTGAGGATGATACTTTCTCCTATTAACCTGTCAGAAACGTGTTGCAATCCCTTCATATAATTCTATTCATTGAAGGAATGCTTTTCTTTTATTTTCTCATCATAACAATAAATATTTGCCTTGTGGATGAGTACTTTCTTCGAAGACATTTGAACCTTCTGTTATAAAATAATTTTTCTCGAATATACTAAGAAATTTTCCTTATTGATCTTAGTGAAGATATAGTAATGACAGATAAGCAAGATTTACATTGCCAGCAAGATGATTAAATTACACAGACCAGCCTCTCGGACTGCTAAGAGGTGAATCGAGCCATAACGTTCTAAAGGAAAATTAAGAACATGAAATATATACAGGTTTCCCAAGATCCCCAAATAAGACACCATTAATTAAACTTCTGTACTTGGTAAGCAAGCAGTCTCAAGTAAAATACTGCACAAGTCCATGTTTGTAGAATATGACATTAAACTAATGGATTGTCACCCTGAATGGTTCAGCCTCCTGCTAACACCTGTGTTATGTACATAGGCCTCTCACTTCAGGCCTTTACTGCTGAAGAACCTAATCTACAGTTGTGGAGAGAGCAAAGCTAAGGGTATTATTCCACTGCACATAGAATATTCATTTTTAAGATCTTAATGGACTAAGACACAATTAAAATTACCAGACAGTTTAAAATATAAAGAAGAATTTAATTGATAATCTGCTTTATAATTTGGATTTAGCAAGTTATTTCATGGAGTAAACTTCTTTAAATCCATAAATAGTTCTGTGGGTAGTTTCATTAAAATTACAAACACAAGTGCCTACAGTGTGAGATCTTAGAAAGCATTAGAGATTAATTTCCAGATATGTAAAAAAGCGCTCAAAACTCATTGGGAGTCTGAGGGACCAGTGACCCGGGGAGCTGTGGGAAGTTTCTACCTGCAGAAATACAATTAGCAGATTATGAATCCGGAAGACGATCTTATCTGCTCCTCCACACAATGCTAAGTCGCTACTTTTCCCATCTCCCTCCATTATCATTAGTTTTAGACAACTCCCTGTCAATAAGATAATGACAAAGTAATGGAGCATTCGGGAGGGGGGCAGACAATGAGCAGCACAGCAGAGGGACAAATATTTAAAAGTATATTTAAATCATATCCCAGTGAAGATAACAACAAACATTGGAGGTGTTGAAAACATAAGCATTACAGAAGAAAACGGTTTCTTTGGAGGAGTTAAAAAGAACATAATCAAGAGTTAGAATGGATAGAGTAACGTTTTAATGGACTATTTATTATTTATCTTCTTGTGGGATCTTCTAAAGGAGTAGGTGAAGGTCTATTGTCATGTCTCTTGCCAACATGGCATTATGGGCACCAGTTTTTACTGGATCCCAGTAGCCTCTGTCTCAGAAATGTTTCGAGGTTCCATTATAAGCTATTACGCCCCATTTAAATATAGGGGTTTTTTTCATAGTTATAAAAATTTTGCTTTTTATTACATCTAGATGTAGCTGTGGATGGCATCTGACCCTGGAAATTAAAAGCTGTTTTATTTGTCCTTCTTTGGACAAGTCAGGTTCATACTCATGGCAGTGCTTTAGTTCATAACAAAATGCCAGTCTATGACCGAAAGAATCTAGAAAGACTCTGAGGCAGACAAAAAGGATGTCTACTGACTAAGGAGGTCCTGTTTTATACTCCTTTTCTAGTATGACACTTAAGTAAAATACATTTTAGAAACTGAATGTATGCTTGAGTTGCCTTTAGGATGTTAAATCTGAGTGCTGGATTTTTTTGTTCTCATCAGGGAAGGTAAGCAGCATGCTACAGTAGACCTGACACATACTGAAAATGCCATACTGATAGGACACAACACAACAGTGTCCCCAATAATGTACTCAAATCCTCAAATCTGTAAAACCATACTGTGTTTTTGAGCAATGGATTTTGTGTTTGGATCACTTGATTGAAATGAGTGTAAAGACAGTTCCCTACTGCCAAAATATCTGAGAAGGTTACAGAATGCTGTTTATTCCAGCTAGTGTCTGGAATAAATTTTGTTCAAGAAATTGGCTCCTGATACTCCTGTTTCTAATGAGAATTTGTACAGAGTGCTAAGTCCTAACACTTCTGGTCAAACCATGGGCTTCATTAGGATTTGGCATTCATCATACCTGCCAGGAGCTCTCAGAGCTGGAGATGTGCTTGTTTTGAGGAGTGAAAGAATAACAGAAAAGAAACTGTTTACCTTGGAGCTACCGTCAGTTCTCAAAGGCATTGGTCTTTCAAATTTCAGGGCTCTGAGCTGTCAGTCCTAATATGCTTTCTTACTATTCCTACTGAAATTCATTAGCTACATAAGGAAGACCCACACTGGTTTTAGCTGCCACTATAGGTCTAATAAGCCACTTAACATTTCGAAGGTTTCTGTTGCAGACAAGGGGACAATGGCAGCGGGTGACCTGACGGCTCTTGGGGTGGGAGGGAATTTTCACAATTGGCTTTTACCCCAGCAGATGCTTGACAACTCATGAGACTGGATTCTAGGAAGCAGGATGGCAATTTGATTGCTATTTTAAACATTTTGATCTGTAAGCTATTGTGGATGGCAATTATATTAATTTTTTTTACTGAGTGCCCAACTATTGTATCAGCTTCACTTAATTCTTCTCACATTAGCAGTTCAAAACCCTGCAGAAGGAGAAAGCCAACAGAAACACTGCAAAGCCAAATCTAAGGCAATCCATGTCACTTATGACCATAGAGTCCAGACCTTCCTACAGGAAGGAGGTCCACTCCTTTACTTCCATAAGTAGGCTTCCTTAGGGCTATATTGCCAGCATTCTTACATGCCTGTGCAACATTTACCCTCATGCTGGAGCTGACGTTCACATTTTATTCTGTGAGTAAAAAAAAAAGTGCCCCAAAAAAGAGCATCCCTGGGGACTTAGATGTGCTTTGGCAGATACCTTCTTAAATATTTTAGGTCTGTGTATAGTTTTTGAATATTCTATAACTTGTTCAATATTAGTAAATACCTAGGAAATACGAATCTTTGACATTTTTTACCAGCAAGGTTTCTAGGTGTAAAAGGACAGAATTTGGACATATGCTTAGCTGTAAACCTGACTTTGAAGAAAGGCTTCATCACAGAATGGATAATCAACAACCTGTTCAGTCAAAGATCATAAATTTCTGAAGAAACTGTTCTGTACAATGTAGAATTTAGGCTGCACATGTCTATTTCATAAGTCCAGGACAAATTATGTTGCATAGATGCTGTTTTCCATTTTGCTTCCAGAGATTTTTATGGATCCACATGTGCTCTTCTCCATTTCATATTCCACTAGTAGGGAGCAAGTGGACCTGTGACTTCATCTTTCTCAAGACTTTCTTATAACCTGTGAACCACAATTTTTACAACCCAGAGCTGACATTCTCCCCTCAGGTATGTTTGGGCAATTTAATCTGCTTCCTTGCAGAATAAAAATCCATTATTTTCCATTGCTGTGGGTCAAGGTGAGTTTGGTTCCTGAATTTAGTGGGAATTAGAGTAAACTCTGTTTAATATCTTGAAATTATATTGAAGTAGAAATAGTATAATGAATTTTTTTTTTAAATGTATATAAACATCCCATATTTGGCAAGTCAAAATACAGCCTAATGGATTCCTTTAAGTTCAAAAGAATGTGGACTACATCTCTGTTAGTATGTTTGTATATGGGCGCATGCATGACATTTTAATTAACTTTCACTCTTTAATTTACAGGACTGTTACACTGGAGAAGAAATGAGTGGGGGAAAAAACCCCTTAAAATTGTTAAAAGGTAAGAATGGATTCCACATGACTTGGGTTCTTCAGGAGAAACATCTAGATATTCCAGTGATTTAAATGGCATGGCTTGTATATCTAAAGTTAAGGAAGATCATAAATGCTAATGGGAACACAAGTTCAGTTTCTCTAAAGGTATGTTTTGTACTTTCTGAAATTGGCGTACAAGGACACTGAGAAGAGTTGGAAAAGGAAAATAATGGAAGAGCATGTGCTGAAGACAAGTGGAATGGAAGAGCCTGAAGAAATGGCAACTATTTTTTCCCCCTCTTCTGGCTTAAGGAAGAAGAAAGGGAGGAGGAGGAGGAGGCCTGGACTGCAGTGTTCATAATTACAGTATAGGTAAAAGAAAATAATCGGCAGCTATGCTTCCTTCCGTGTGTCGGCCAGGTTGCCAAACTGAGCAGGGCAATCATTGATGTCATACTCGGGTGCCCGTGCTTCATGCAGGCTCTAAGTCCATGTCTCCAGGATGGCGAAGCAAAGAGGATGCTCTACCACTGTTCTGCGACGACTTCGTACCTGGACCCAGGAAATCTGACCCGTGCTTTCTCTCTTCATGGTTAATGAGGAGGGCTGGATGTGTACAAGCTCGGATTTTACGGATGATCCGAGGTTCGCGAGGTCAGGTGCCATATGCATAGCACCGCTTCTTCCAGTGCAGCGCTCCCGTGCAGTCCTTGACACCTTGACTCATTCTGTGCCTCCGCCACGAAGGGCAGCGATGGATTTCCCGGCGCGGTGAGGAGCGGTGCCAGAAAAGCCCCTGAGGCCGGAGGATGCTGCCGGTACCCAGCCGAGCGCCCGCCCCGCGGCGCCCGCGCTGCCAAGGCAGGAACGGAGCCCCAGCTGGGCTGGGGGCTGTGAAACCTGCAGCCGCCCCTGACGTCCCAGCAGCGCTGCAGGAAGCCGGGTTTCCTCGGGGCCCATCCATGCCTCGCTAATGGCACCTTAATTCTTAGAAATAAAATAAATTGGAAAAAAAAAAAAAGAAAAGGAAAAAGCGGAGGGAGGGGGGGGGGATGGGAGAGGCCGGCGGCGCTCTCCGTGTGCCGCGGCGGCAGCGGGCGGCGCGGCCGGGCAGGCGCGGTGCTGCCGCCGGGAGAGGCGGCGGCGGCGGCGGCAGGAGGAGGAGGAGGAGGCGGTCGGTCGGTC
>VWZG01007630.1:93992-203657 GCA_013396735.1 Grallaria varia
TGGGAGGGGAAGGGACGGCGGAGCGCTGCTCGCCCGGCGCCGCAGGAGCCCCCGGTGCCGGCCGGCGGGCGCTGCGGCGCGTCGGCAGCGCTGAACGCGCGTGTTTTGTGTCAGAGGGACGCTTGGCTGCGGTGTGAGCGTGTCCGCCGTCGCCCTGTTCCCCGGGGATGCCGCCTGTGGCAAGTGTCAGGGGAGGTGTCAGGGCCCCCGGCAAGGAGCGGCCAGCTCCTTCTCAGACGGACGGGGAAAGGCGGCCGATGCCGGGACGCCGACGGCGATGCCACCGACAGCGACCGCCCCGGTGTCCCGGGCACGGCCCCGCTGGGGCGGCCGCCTTCCCGCCGTGAGTCCGCTGGCTGCCTGCTTCCAGCGGGTCAGGGGGAGGCAGGAGCGAAGGACGGACGCTCTCCTGTCCTCTCCGGTCTCCGCTCCGCGCATTCCAACGCCTTGGGAGGAGTGTGTTGAGCATCGACGGCAGTGAAGGGGTGCACCCACAGGTGTACTCTTCCTCAGCTCGCTTTCTGGGGTTCTCATTTCTCCCGCTGTCGCCAAAGCTCTTCAAAGAGATGAATGGATATGACTAGTTATGAGGTGGTTTTAGTCTGTGTTGTTTTTCTTGGATATAAAACTTATTTTTTTCCTGGAAATACACTGTTCTTTAAAACTGTAATTAAAGAGGCAGTTTTTCTAGAACAAAGCCAAAGATCACAGTTTTCTTAAATTATTAAAATGTACGTGGGGGTTTTTTTCCTCCTCTTTTTTTTCTTTTTTTCCTTCTACAAACATAGTGTTGTGTTTAAATTGCAAAGATTAGTTCCCATTGACTCTTAGTAGCAAAACACTGTCATGGTTACAGATGGTCTAGCAAAATGCAGTAGGAACAGCAGCACCGGACGTTTGAAGACACTCACACTTTCCTTAGTCTTTTAAAATAAAAATATGGTTACAAGAAGAGAAAATGGTCGCTCAAGTTCTTTAAAAAGAGTGGTCTGTGGAAAGTCCCTATGAAACAATTTCCAGATTAGAGCTGTTCATTCTTTGCCAGAAGCTGTGTAAGCATGAACCATAATGAGGGTAGCTGTAGGATCACAGAGCAGTCATGGAGCAGGTAGTCCAACTGCACCAGAAAGTAAGAGACAGAAGGGCAATATGCCTGGAAATGTCCCTGATTGAGGGCTGCAGCTCATGAAGGCAGCTGGCTTATCTTCTGAAGGCTAGTCTGAGTACATTTCTCCCAAGTATTTGTTCTAGCTTGCCCACATCTTATTCTACCACAGATTTCAGTGTGAGGTAAAATGCGAGTATGTGTGTTCTTCAAAAATCTTTTAAAATGTATGGGTTACTCTTTCTGAATGGTTCACCAGTCTTCAGAATTGTAGAAATTGTAATAGTATTGATAAAAGTGTTCATAATCCATCCAAATAGAAACTAAATCACTGGTACCTGACAGCTGTGTTATTTATTCCAGGCCTGATGTTTCATTCCTAATTTTCTTCATTAGCTGCATCTTCCCATGAATCATAAAAAGTGTAGGAATCAAAAGGAGGAAGCAAGTCACTTTTTTCTTATTTGTGACTCTGTCCTCCTTGTGCTGCAAAATCTGTCGCTATGGGCAAGGTGAGGGATGGACCCTGACAGGAGAATTGTAGTTCTTCAAAGGTCATTTGAATAGTTTCTCCAAGTCAGCTGGAAACTGGAGCCTTTTCCATCCTGTGCATTTTGAGATTTTTAGGTTATTTTCTTGGTTTCTTTCATTCAATTATTTAATTACAGAATCCAAAAATATTATTACTCAAAATAACCTTTCCTTCTAGATCTAGTGAGAGGGAGAGTGATACAAAATTAAGTGTTTAAATTGAGCTAAAAGACTTGAGGTTTTTTTCTTCCTCTCATTTTTACTCTTTTTATCTTTGACTGTTTAATCTGATATACCAAACATTATAAGATAATGATTTCTCAAATGTCTGGACACTTTTAAGGCTCTTTTTTTTTTTTTTTTTCTTTTCTTTGACTTCTTTGTGACACAGCATCTCTTCTCTCTCTGTCTGAGAGTATTCATCCTACTGCATGGCCATAGGAAGTAAAATATGAATTTACCATTGAGTTCTGTGATACAGATCAGGCAACAAAAAGGCTTTAGTGGTTGGACCAAGAAAGATTTGCCCAGGCTGGATGGTATGATGGTGAGCTGTGACTGCCCCTTATAGTGAAGTGAGCTAGGAGAAAGCTCTTTTTATTTATAAGAATGGAAATTGTGTGTAAAGTCCTTAAAATCAAGTAGGCCACAGCTGGGTACTTCATATGCTTTTAAAAGCTTTTCCAACTTGAAGTTGTTTCTCTGTCCTTCCCATACTGTTTCCATAGTGAGCCACACCTACTTTAGGCAATTGGCCTAATTCCTGAAATTTCTGAATTTTGATTTCTCAGTTCAATAGCTTGAGCTCTTTATCGTCTGAATATTGAAGGGGATTGCATGGTGTTGTGTGAATAAAATTTTCTTCTGTATCTTTTAGGTTACAATGTTATGAAAGGAAATTGAAACATTACATTTAGAATGTTAGTGTAGTTCATTCTTCACTTTCATATTATGGTAATTTAGCTATAGCATTATTTGTTGAATGAAACATTATTTTTTTTAATAATAACTGTAAAAATCATGTTATGGATAACAACCATTCTCTTTTATGTTTTTCACACTTAATATATTACTATAGTCAGTATAACAATAGCAATATAACAATAACATTCTGTCTTTAGAACTTTGGTGAAAATATTGCAAGACTACTAGGATAAGCAAACTTGTAAGAAGTGTGGCTATTGCTGGAGAACAGATTGATTTAATGACAACTGCAACTGTGTTGTATTTGTGTGTTTTTGTTTTTTTCATAAATATATATAAAATTTATTCTCTTTGGTGGATAACATATGGAGACATGGAGAACTGAAACTAAATACTTCTGTTTGACTAAAATTGGTGCATTTTTTGATGGCAAAAAAACACGTAATGCATCTTTCTGTAGTTATGTAAGCAGAACCTATTTATCCAGGTTCCAAATCCTTACGTTTTCAGGTTTTTATGTTAAAAATGATGAATTACTGAATTATTTTTTATGAAAACACAGTCTGGAAGAAATCAGTGGAAAAGGATGTCATCTATCAAGCAAAAGATATGACAAAGTTGAAAAAACCCCAGGATTTAAAAATGGTTTTGAGCATTGTTTTCCAAGGAACTGGGAGTCCTATAAATGCTCTTACAATTATTTTCTTCTCCTCCCCTGTAATAGTCCAATTCCAATTGTCCAAATTAGGCAACAATTTATTGGTGGGGATTTAATTTCATAAGGAGTGACTGCTGGGTAGAGTAGAGAGAGTGATCCCAAGCAGTGCTTCCTGCCTTGACCCACTCAGAGTGGGGTGGCCCCAAGGGGAGCTGGGCAGCACCTTGCCTGGGATTACCCTGAGAGGCAACAGCTCCAGGATGCAGCACAGCAATGTGAAGGAAAGCTGGCATCATTGTTAGGTAAATACAGTGTCACTTATGCTTCAAAATTAACTTTCAGTTAATGAATTGTGGGTATTTCTGGTCATCACAGCTCAGGCTTTGCATGGTATTTAAGTGACTAAAGGTGCAGCTGGGTGTTTACTGTAGTTCATAAAGGTGCTTGCAGTATAAACAAACAGAAAAACAAATAAAATAGGTACTTAAGGATATGGTGCCCTTAAACATCCCATTGGATCTTCATATTGATAGATTTGACAGCTCAGTGATGCAGCCTTCTGGTTTTCTCACTCTTAGGACCATTCATGCTCTATCATTTGGACTTAACAGCTGTTGAAAGACATTCCATTCTCATAGCTATGAGTCCGACTGAAAAAAATAACTTGCATCTACTAGTGAAACTCACACCTATTCCAGGTAGATTCCTTTACTGCATGATGAAAAGCAGAAGTATTTGTAGATATTGATCTGTTGTAAAGACTGAAAATAAGATGCTTCTTGTGGTATGTGAATTGTTGGGATTTACCAATGAAAATTTTGTTTGAACTTGAGAGACAGGAAAGTTTTCTTATAATATGGTTGGTAAAGAAGAGGGCAGCATCCTTAACGTTACTGATGATGACGTGAGGAAGGTCACTGCTGTGCACATTCAGTTGGTGGTTGATCCATTGTGAAATCTGGAAGTGTCACTCACGCAGAGGCACCGAAGACATTGCCCTATGCCACAGAAGAGCAGCTACGCTGTTCCCAAGGCCAGAGTGAGTTCAGAGGCAATTTGGTGGTTCTCACAGAGCGTGGGGCCTCTACTAACCCTAACCCAGCACTTGGTGCCTCACGCTGGGGGATGCAAATCCTTTGGCCTGTAAATTTCCCAGCTGAGTGTTAGCTTTCCATAGCCAGGGTGACTCACTTCCAACCATGCTTTCTGTAACTCGTCCTGTTTAGGTGTATTTTCCTGCTCTGCTGTGGCTTCCACTGCTGAAAATACTGCTGGTACTGTTTCTTACTGGAATATTTTTGCCAGCTTGGGGGGAAGCCTAGGCTTTAGTGAAGGTTGTTACAATTTCAGACTCAAATGTATCTGATTTATTTAAAAAATTAAAATAAGTGAAAAAGTTATTAAACCTTTTGCCAAGAGGAAAATTACTTTAATTGCTCTGTGTAAACCTTAAAACCTTTACATGTGATTTGCATTAATTATAACTAACAAACTTTTACTTGTTTGAAGTGAATTGTGCAGAAGTAGTACAGTTGTTTGTTGTTAGACCACAAACTTTTATAGACTGCATGTATTTTACAAACTACCTTAAAAGCCCGTGTAAAATAATAAGAATTCCTTACCTTTAATCTCAAATTTATAATAGGTGTAGAAAGGCTTCTTAAAGCACATATATAATTACTACTTATTAGAAACATTGTACAGAACCACACGGGTTGAAAGAAAGCTTTGTTTGCAAAGCATCTTACACTTCTTTCCTGAGCTAGGTAAGTGTGCAGTTGCATGTTATGATTCGTAGCTCGACATTTTTCTTGTATGTATTTCATATTCCTTATTAACCATGAGACTTAGTCTAATAGTGTTAATCTGTGTATCCCCTCACCTTTTGCAGTGTGTTTGACACATAAAAGCAGAAAACAGATTTACTGCTCAGACAAATTACGAGAAAGAAATTGGTGTTGCATTCTGGTTTTGTTCTTTGTTAATGATACATCAATAAAACCAGGGAAATTGTACCTTTCTGATGATAGAGATCCCATGGAATGCTAAGAGCAAATTTTTTAATCTTTGTGTGAAGCACAGTTCATCTTATAAATGGTAACTTTATTAATTTTTAAAAGCGTAATTTTCCCTTAAAAATTTCCCTTCCTCATTTCCTGTTCTAAACTGTTTGCATGTTTCTTCGCTGAATAGTTTCAATCTACACTTTAGATACAAATAAAGTTGATTCCACTGGGTAGTTTAAACATTGTGTTAATTTTGTAAGCAATTTGAAAAAGAAATTCTGGCAAGCAAGTTGCCAGTATAATTTTAATATTGTTCTACAGTTTGACTTTCATGTGTATTCAGTATCCAATGAAAAATATGATCTTTTGCTGTGTTTGGAGAGCTCTGCTTTTAGAATAACATTATTGCTTTAAATTTTTATATGTATGCGTGCATCCCACTTTAACCTTTTGTGGAGATTCCTAAAAGAGATGGCCTGATGGTGCCTGTGCCAGAGAGATTGGACTCAGAAATCTGGCCGTTACAGGCACCAGGTTTCATACCTGATGCACATACTTACCAGGTCCTCATTCCTTTTCACAGTTTAAACCATTCTTGACCATTGGATGCAGGAAACCACACAAAGACTTCATGAAGACAGTTTTTGAAATAGTTGTATTTTAGGTTTAGAACTTGTAAAAGCAATGGCAAGTTTTTTACCTCACTTTTTTTTTTCAGTTCTCCAGTCTTATACCATCTCCTTTCTGAGGCACACTGGGACTTCTGAACACTACATTGTCAGGTTTCTTTCTCCACTTCAGGAGAGATTTCTTTGAATTTGACCATCTCTTCCAACACTGGGAGAACAGAGAGCTTTTCTGAGCTTGCTGAAATCAGAAACCAGCAGATTCCCTTGGAAATATGCCTTTCTTTATTTCTTCAGGTGGGAATTTTCTGCTATTCTCACTTCACTTTCTCCAAATAGCTTAGTCTGAATAATTGTGCTAATTAGACACAATAATTTTTCTAGGTTCCTTTCACTTGGGGGGAATAGCAAGGAGAGTGGACTGTGAAGAACTGCACAAGGGCCTTATGAGACAATGAAGTGACAAAGGAATTCAGAAGAGATAAATGTAAACTGCTGAACCTTAGGTAGAATAGTTGTAGCTGTACATGGAAAGTGATGGGCACTGAGCTGACCGTCACCTTTCAGAAATGAGATTTTGGCATCTAACATAATTCCAAGAAAAGTTATTCAGCCTTCAGTTATTCCCACCCTGAAAATGAATATTCAGAATTGCTAGGAACAAAAAAAATTTACATGGGTTCAGGAGACTAGGCAAGTTCTTGAGAGAGCTGTACTGAGTGCTGCTAGACAGATGAACTCCATCAGGCTCAGGAAACCCTCTGAACTGAAATAGCGGGAAACTGGGAAAATGCCAGGGAAATGGCATACAGTTGTTCTGTTCTTGGTCTTCTGTGTCCAGTTATGGTTGTTGTTGGAGATGGCACCAGAAGGATTGTTGGTCTGAACCAGTACCATGGCCCTTGTGTTCCTGTTAGATTTAATGTAAATGGGAGAAATGTGGCACAAACTCTTTTGTTGAATGCTTCCTTCAAGGCAGGCTTACAGTGTGGTAGCAATTTTATAAATGCAGTCAGGATTCAAAAAGTAGTATGGATATGTTTCCCAGGCTGTCACTAGTAGCATTTGCCTGTGAGGTATTTTTTGTATTTATAGTGTTTCAGTCTTGCCTTCTTTCTTACTTCCTTGTGCTTTTGAGTCTCCTTTGTTGAACTGCTCCAGCACACAGTAAGATTGCTGTGTATGTAGATGAGACCTCATGGTTCCTTACCAGAAACTTAACTTCCCAGTGAAATTAAAATACATTGGGAAACAACATAATTTTAGGTTTTAACTGATTTTTTAATCTTTATTTTAAAGTTAAATGTGATCACCTACATGGCAAAAACCCCCTAGATATTCAGTTTATGTTACTGACTTAAAAACAGTGAGATTACTTTGATGCTGAACTAGACATCACAGTGAGTGTAAGTGCTCTGGGTTTTAAATATGCCAGTCCAAGACACCAGAGTGCTTGTTCTGTGTTTGTATAAAGGGAAGTTTACTGTTTAAACTGAAGTTTTTCAGCTCTCTCTCCCACAAATTTACTTTAGCCAAAAGTCCCACGACTCCATGCATTTCTGCTCACTTGGAGTGGGAAAAATGGTCTGTTGAGATGGACATGGATGCTTATGGGGATGCAGAGGTGGTGACCTACCTCTTGTGCAGTTGTCCAGAGTGTGTTACCTGCATGCTGCGTACCCACAGAGAGTTCTGGGGGTTTGCATATCCCCAGAGTCTGTGTCTAGGCCAGTGTCAGCACTGCAGTTGGTGGGGGATGTCTTCCAGCAGATGTGCACGTTAGGACCCGCACATCTGGACACCTGTCTGTTTTGCTGGAGTCCCTGAGGCTCGCTGGGAGGCAGGATGATGTATTCCATCTATGGGCGTTCCAGGCTGCATCAGAGGTGGTCTTCAGTTGCAGCGCTGGAGTTAATTGTTTATAAAGCTGCTGAAAGGTCCCTTCTAAATTTCATTTTTTAAAAATACCTTTCCCTCTTCAGTTTTATTTCCTTCCTCTTTTTTCTTTTTTTTTTTTTTTTTCCCTTTTCTTTTTGGTTTTCAGCTGTTACACTTGGCAAAGTTTCTTTCCCAGCATTTGGAAATAATTGTTTTCTAAATGCTACCCAGGTTATCTGCCAAATTTAACACCTTAAAAGGAAGGAGGGGTGGGGGACGAGAGACCTACTTGGGAATGGAGTGAATGTAGTGAGTCTTTAGAAAGTGCTGAAGGGGAAACTTCCCAAATACAGCGCCTAAAATCAAAACCATCGAATTCCCTAAAATCAACTATAAAATACCACATGCTATCATCCACAAGGTAGAAAAAGCCCATTTTGCTCATAACCTCTTTTGTATTTTCTCTATCAAATGATAAAGCACATGTGCTTTTATGTTTGGGTTTTGGTGGGTTGTTTTCCGTTTTTTCTAACCAAGGAGTTTGCTTTGGAGAGATACAATTTTGTCTAGGTGTTACAAGCAAATTCTACCTGTTTCTGAGAAAGTATAAGACAATAAGAGCAAAGCAGTATTCACTGATGACACTAAAAATTACCTTATCTTGGAGACTTTGCAATGGTATAATTAGCTGGGAACTTGTAAAAGAGGAGTGATTTTGCTGGTGGCCCGGGAACAGGAAAAAAATTTAATTCCTTCTTCTTGGTGATTGAAAGGGTGAGGTAGCCCAAGGTATTGTGTTAGTGCTGTTTCTGATCCCTGTAAGTTTTATCAGGGAGTCACTGCAGCTGAAGGTGGGTTACAGCAGCCCTGGGACAGCTCCAAGATGTGGATATTAGCAACAGAGTAGGGCTTGCTTAGGAAATGCAAAGCTTTTATGGAGAACAGATTGGCGAGCACGAGAAATCAGGATCCTTGTCTTTAAATTTAGGTGTCTAGGTGACAGGAGTCAGCTGTAGCTAGTTACTTTTACATTTGGTGCTCTCTGTGCAAGAGATCACCCTCCATTGGTACCTTCCAGCCCTGAGGGATTGTTTCTCAGTGTTCTTGACTACAGTTAACATCTGTGTCCCAAGTAATCGACTGCTTGCTTTAGTTAGGTTTTCAGGTGGGTGCTCGGATGGGGACAGCCCTTCCAGGACAAGGAGCTTATTGAAGCTCCTGGTCACCTTCACAGCCTGGCTGGTAGTGGCTGGCAGCTGCCTCATGCCTGGGGGTGGAGGAACACATTCAGCTCTGTGTGTGGGGGGAAATTGAATGGCGTTAGCTAACATTTCAGAAAGAAGGGAATAAAAATCCCCCGTAAACCACTTTCTGTACTGCTTTGTGGGTTTTTTATTCCCTTTAAAATGGTAATAGCTGTTTGGAAAAGAGGGCTGCTGGTTGTCTTGCCTGGTACTAGAGTGCTTCTTCAGCTGGTGGGACCCTTAACTGCCGCTATTGTGTATTTAATAGTAATAATATTTAACCAAGCAAATGACTTCCAAAGTAATAGAGAAAAATAAAATGGGATATGTATTTTCGTGACTTCCCTTCAATTTAGATCATGTCTTTTTCAATAATTTGAGTATTTGTCCCACTTATATTCAGCAGTATATTTTGATATAACAACTTCTGTGTAATAGATACTCTAGGTAATGTAAATGTAATTTTTGATACATTAACAACTCAAGGGAATATAATTAGTTTTTGTAAAGCTTTACTAAAAGTTAAAAATAACCTAAGATGGCAATTAGAATAAGGATAACTTAAGTTGCTCTTGTTTAAAAGTCGAGTTTTTCAAAATTAAAATTACTTAATTACATTGTAAATCAGCTGTTCTGTATTAATGTCTAAGCCCTCATGTTACTGCTGGCTTGATTCTGCTGCCAGAGGTCTCTGGTGTCTGCTGAGAAAGACAAGTCTTTGTCCCAAGGAGTTTGTGGGCATATGTAGAAGCTTTTTGTAAATTTATTTTGCAGTGACTTGCAGGGCAGCATATGTCAGAGCAGAAAATGCAAGAGTGGGCCCTTTTGGTGCTGATGTGTTCTAGAAATCTCTCCCAGAGAGAGAAAATGTTTGCTGCTGCAGCTTCTGCAAGTTACGTTGCCTAATTACGGTTGTACTACAATCTACGCTAAAACATACATGCTTTTTCCATCTGGGCTTTAACAGAAAATTACCAGTCTTGGTAAAGTTTTCTTTCCATTAGTAAAGAGAGCACTGCTGATCTGAAAATCTGTCAGGTCATCCACATACCAGCATTACATCAATTGACTTAGGAATATTTTTCCATTAGAAAAGGCTCCATTTTATTCCCTCATTGAAGTGGCAGACTTTCAGTTTATGCGGTTTTTCCATTTATTGAATTTTGCAATAAAAGAGTTTTTGAAACAGATGTCAGTCATTGCTTAGGAGCAGGGTATTGTTAGAGAGTTGTTTTCTTCTGTTCTTTGCTATTATTAGGGGTTTTTTAAATTAGTAGAAATTCTTGTCCTTCCCCTCCCTAATTTTAATTGTCACTTTTTTCTAATCTACGATCTGGTGTCAGAACAAATATGAGCTCCAGATTTCATAGAAATATTGCAGATGGGCCATTGTTCTCAGCAGGAGTAGGACTGGATTTGATCTCTCCATTGTAAACCAGAAAGAAGGGAGTGGATGCATTGCAGAAGCATGGTTCGTATTAACATCTTCCTTAGGGTGTGGAGTGGACCTGCTAACACTTTCCTAATACTTAGATTTTATAGAAGTCGCCAAATGCATGCAATGAATAGTGTCCAAACAACTGGGCTCAAAGGGATTTTTTTTATTTTCTTGCAAGACTCTTATTCAGGTAGAAATATACAGAATAAGGTTTTGGTTCCTGATCCTAAATTATATGTGTTTCATATGCAGAGTGGATTTAGCACAAATAGAATATCTTCAGACCGTCAGACCATCACCTGTCATAGAAAAGCAAAGTACTATGCACATTTCTCAGTATATAAGGTATATATATATATACACACACACACTTAAAACCCCCAGATTTTAATTTTTATTATTCTTTAGCAGACTGCATTTGCCCCATGTCTTAAAAAAAAAAAAAAAGAAAAAAAGCGCCAATTTTTCTAATGAGGATTTTAGCTGGGTTTTGTTTAGTTGCTCCAATGAATAATTCTGAATTTTAAGAAGTTAACCGCATTTTATTCTAAAGAGAACTGCTCATGGAAGGAAACCATATTTTGGATTGATGTCTCTTTGGGGTTAAGCCTTCATTATTTCATCTCAATACTTCACTGTTATTTTTAACATCAAAGAACACTGTTTACAAAGGTGAGAGAACACAAAGCATCCCATATTTATAATTTATAGGGTCTAGGACTTTGAATTAATGTAAACTTGAAGAGATTTAGTATAAAAATATCCTTAGCTTGAGGGCAACATTTTGAAACCTTTGTGGATTTTCTTTTTTATCCTGGATCAATCTACATTCATATTTCTTTGTTATTATTTCCTCTTAGCATTAAAGGACAATTGACACTGATAGATATCAGGGGGAGACTGAGCTTGCTAAAAACGAAAAAAAACAGAAGTAAAAAAAAGAAGAGATGTGTTGTTGGCACAGAAATAGCGGTGGTAGAAAAGTTCCTGGCTGCCTTTTATTTGTCTGCTGACAGCAAACACAACGGGGCTCTGGCTGCCTGCTTTTGGCTTGTGTGGGTTTGCAATAAGCAGCTCAGCTATATATTTATCTTCAAGATTGATTCAATTCTTCAAAGACAACTGCTCCCAACTTGTGAATACTTGTTAGTTAATGGAAAGTTGCAGAAGTGACGATCACCCCTTAGATTCATGCCAACAAATTAATCCGACGATGTGGTGCTGTTTTTTTCCACAGGTGTGTGTGTACTAGGACTGTCTGAACCTCCCTGTAACTAATAGCCCATATATAGTTTGGAAGGAGAAATCTTCAATGGAAGACCCTGAGGGAATAAATGGGAAGTCTGTAAGTAAACAACTTGTCAGTCCTGAGAAAAAAAGGTGCAGCTTTTAAAGTGGTAATTATTTTTGTGGCAGCCAAGTGGATGAAAGTCTTAGAGAGCTACATGCATTTTTAGTGATTGGAAGAAGCAGTGAATGATGAACTAATTGAGAGATGGAGGCTTATGCTAAAACTACAGAAAATTAAGTGTAGCATTAAAGATACTTGTCTTCAGCGATTCAAATTGCAAAATCATGGTTGTTACTTTCTCAAAGAAATATTTGGCTTGCTGCATTTATGTTGTTAACATTTTGATCTATAAAAGAGTTTTCATCCTGTTACTTGAACTTATTTCTCTTTGTCTGTGTGAATATATGCAAATACTGCTTCTGCAACTCCTAGCTGCAAAGTCTTAAGAACAGTGGCAAAAAAAGTCAGTAAAAGTTAATAATGTTTCATGATTAGTGAAATGATTAAGATGTGTTTTGGCTTTGTTTAGTTTGTGATATCATTTTTGACACTCAGTGAACATCAAAATGCTACATAAATGTTTTTATTCTGGTTTGTTTAAGAGAAACAGTGAATCTTGAAATTGCCTTATTTTTACCAGTTGTAAAGTAAGTCCAAAAATGACTATTTAGTAAATTTGATTAGGTTTATTTCCTGCATTTTTCTAGTTTGTTTATTTTTTACACGTGACAGTGCTCTGCATTATCTCTCACTCTTCTCCTTGTATTCTATGATTCTACATCCAGTTTCTCTGATGCTTGTGTTAGTTTTTTTGTGTAGCAACAGAGTAGAAAAAAACAAGCCACCTAATAATAAGCCTGTTGTGTTGCATGTTTTTGTTACACTTCAAGTCTAGTGTCATTTTTACTGTCTGAAGCAATATGGCTTTGATTATTTTCCAATGTTAATTTGTTCCAGTCTTGTCTCTATGTGTACGTTTGGGTATTTGTCCATCACTGCTACAGCAATGTGTGGACATGACCAGTTAACTCCTAGAGAAAGGAGTGGCCGTGGTTACCGACTGGTGCTAAACAGGGATGGTCCTGTTTGCAGTTCCAGCACCAGAGCTTTCAGTACCATCCAAGCTCCGTGTTCTCTTTGGGCTCAGGCTTTCCTCCATGCATGAAAAGCCTTTTCCTGATGCTGTCAAGACGCTTCCATGGCAATACCTCCCCTCTGTATGCTCAGCATAACCTGGGATTTGTGTTCTGTGAAGGGTTTGGGCTGGGTAATTGTATGCTGGAGCTGTGTGTAATGACAAATATAACTGTCACTTAACAGCAGTATTAAGGGAAATATTTGTTCATGGTTTGGCACCACCAGCACTCCTATTGGGGTTATTCATTCCATTCCTTCTTTTCACCACTTAGTCCAGAGAGCCTATAAAACACTTCATCTGCTCAGAGTTTCCCTTCACATTACCCGAGTGGGTGGTAGTCATGGATGCTATCAGGATTATCAAAATCTAAACCAGTAACTGCTGAATAGACCTGCTTCATTGACAAGAACTCAGGCTTCTGTAAATGAGGACTGAAGCGCCCAGAGGTACATGACACAGGGCAGGGTGTGGCTCTTCTGATTGCGGTGTCATTGGATAGGTATAAAGCTGGGAATTAAACCCTGGAATCAAATCCTTCAGTTAGGTCTCACTCGAATTCATTCATAACTGGAGAGGCTGCTGCATTTGCAACAGCGAGTTGACCAGCTGGGAGATTTTCTAAAAGTGGCTATCAGAAGCCAAAATAGTGTCAGTGAAAATAAAGATGATGGTGGTTTTGTTTATTTGGCTCTCTATGTGTGAACACAAGAAAGAAAGAAAGAAAGACAAAGTGAGGAATAGATTAGCATTCTGTAATTACAACCCAGAAACCAAAACCTGTTTGGTTTAATATCAAACACACATAGTGACTTCTAAAACCCGCTGCTAGTCCATAGGAAGAGAGGAAAACTTCCCTACAAACACCAGTTGAAAGGTAATTTAATTTTGAAAGTGGCCAATGCAAACTACGCTGTGGCAGTAATTTCAAGTACATGTGGATAAGGGAGGAGCTTTACTGAACAACTGAGAAACAAGGGTGTATAATGTTTTAGGAAGACATAGCTGGATGGACAACAGAGAAAGTACTAGGAGAAAAAAGGAAAGGAAAATGAAAAAAATTTTTCAGACAACAGCATGAGAGAGTAGATGCATAAGTACTTCTCCACTGCCTTTGGCCAAGATTTCTCTGTTGAGGAAGAGGATGATGTTGCACCTGGGAATGCCGCCTGTCAGTGTTGACATGTACAGAGGATACCATAATAAGCCCAGTAGACTCACTTCTCTCTGTTGCACTCATACAGCTGAGAGAGGATTTTGGCCTCTAAGCAACTCTTTCATCACCTGAAGAATTGGTTCTAATGGTACTGTCATATGCCTGGTTCACATTCTGTAGGAACTGACTTTGAAACTTGTGCTTACGAACTTGAACACTACATCTGCCCCTGCCTTTCTTTTACTAAGTGTCTGAGAAAGAAGAAGAACACAAATCTGAAGTTGGCTAGACAGAGGACATCAGTGTTGTATCCTGCCTGAGAATTTCACTGGTGTTCTGTTTTTTCCTTTCCAAGTCCAAAAAAGACTTCAAGGTATGTTTGTTAGATATAAGCACCTATTGAAATTGATTAACTCCTGTTTTATCAAGCTAAACCAAATGGTCAGAGTTTTTTAATTTTAATAATTAGATTTTTATTTCAACCCAATCTTTCAATGAAGCAGCCATCTCAATGATAGCCAAGATGTTACAAATTCATCCAGCCAGGCTGTTTATTCACAGAGACTGTCCAAATGCCGTGCTGCTCACCTCACTGAGCTTTCTGTGGATGTACCTCTTTACCTGGTCAACTTTGGAGCAACCACCAACAAAGTAGTATTATTTGGCTTGCTGCCGAGATCTGCAAGTCTGACAGATAGCCAAAATGCTTACACTTTAAAGTGCCATGCATAGGGTTGCCTCTCATGCCAGGTTTGATATACTAGTGCTCCAATCTCCCCTTGAATTTGTAAGTTCTATTCTTCAGCATCCTGAGTGGGCTTTTCTGCCCGCCAGTCATTTGCAGTGAGTCCCACTGCTCACAGATACCTGAGAAGAAAAAAACACCTCTTGTTTTAATTATTTTTGAGATGAAAATGTCATTTTGGATGTTAGAGAAATTCTGATTGTAAGGAAACTGAAAATGGGTAACAGTATATCCTAGACCAAATTTATTTCAAAATACTGATGTAAAATTATTATGGCTTATATTTTTGGTAGGCTAAATCCACCAGTTCCAAACTTGGCATTTGCATGACTGTATTGCCCCAGAAACCCTCTGCAAGTCCTAGAAGCATGACAAACACTGATAATCAAAAGATTCAGCATGATGTGCTTGATATAGACATATACATTGTTGAGGGATACCCTGATGAATGACTTTTAAAAAACTCAGAAAGGGCATTGTAGAGGTCAGCAGGTATTTTATTTCACTTGATTTGCCAATTGATTTTTTTTTTTTTTTAAATGCATGGTTCTTATTTATTTGCAAAACTCAGCACATAAAATTTTTCACAAGTAAATATTGGCATGTTTTCAGCAATTACTATACCCTCTGGGAATATTTTGGAGGGTGTTTCTTCTGTGAGTCTCTCTCTGGTAGTGACAGTAGGTTATTACACAAAATATAATAATTTTCATTCCTTCCTTGTCCAGGCTCATTGAAAATTCTCATTGCAAAATTGTACACCAAGAAGTATTTTCAGCATTGAGTGTTTTTGATGATGGAGTTTGCCCATCTGGAAAACAGAGCGAAGACTCCGAGTCCCTCAGCACTCAAGTTAGATCCAAACAGTGTGTACCCAATGAGCCAAAAAAGGAGGTGCTCCTGGTCCGCTCCAGCAGTTAATCTCCTCTGATTCCCCCTGCAGCCCCCAAACCTCAGCTCTGGGCAGCCTGACTGCATATTTCCAACTTCTTTCTCCTCCCTGCTGCTCACTGGACACCTCTCCCCTGCACACCCCATGCCATGTACCAGAGAGCAGCACTTGCACCAAAAATTCACCTCATACCTCCACTAATGGGAAGACGCAGAGTGAGTAGTTGGTTTCAGCAAGAAAGGGGGAGGGGGAAAATAAAAACCCCAACCAAAAAGCATCCAGCACCTGGCTGCAGCAAAATAATGAATTTTGCAGCAAACATGCGAGATTCTGTGGAATCTTGGAAGAGTGCCAGACTCCATGACCACAGAAATGCTGAGTCCATGGGGCCCAGAGAGAGATGGCTGGGGCAGTTCACATCTCTCTGTCTTTGTTTCAAGCTCCTTGCAGTCTTACTGAGGCATCAGATTACACTCTTCACATTTTCAAGGTTATCTTCACTACCAGAAGGGCTAGAAAGTTCATTTTGTTTCAAGGCGAGCCAGGACCCGGCAGCACAACTCTCGAGTTGTTTCAGAGGCCACTGCCACGGTGGTGGCATGGCTGTGCCTGTGGGCATGGCTGGAGACAGCCAGGAGTCACCTCCAGGTTTGAACAGCATCATCAATGACATGTTTTTCATGCTCACTTTACCTGTTTGTCACATTAGGGAACAAAGTCTTTAAGGAAAATGGGTGAAAATGCAAGTATTTTACCTTGGGTTGAAAACTCAGGGCATTGTCACCCGTGAAAGTCATGTATGTCACTGCTGCCTCAGTTTCTCTGAAAGACTGCCATGGCACTGTACTCCCCTCTGCATCCCCCTCCTGAAGAAATGCGTGACACGCTTCCGTTCTGGAAAGCTCTGCAAGGCAATAGCCAACAAGCACCGTGCAATTGCAATCTGTAACTGAGCCTATAAAATGTAATGGCCTGCGCCCTTCCCACTCCCCTTCCCCTCTCTATCTGCAATCTGTAGGATATTGGAAACATAAGCCACAAAACCCACTTATTAGACTCAGTAAGTGTCAAAAATAATGAACAGCCGGAACTAGCTGATGTATTTAAGTTCCCCAAACTGAAATGAGCTGCTGCTAGGTGGTCTGTACTAGCTGCTCAATCAGTAACTATTGATAGACTTTTTCTTACAAGATACTTTAGAGAAAATACTCCTGAAACTGTAAGCTGTTTGTGGACAATTTGGAAACCATTCACTCTGAACTCTTCATTCAGCTGGGTTTTCAATAAGAGCATGGAGAAGTTCTCTTTACTTAAAATGTACTTTTCCAAATCAGTGGCAGAAAACCTACAGTGCCATAGACAACAGTGCTTGCAGCACTGACGGAGGTGCTGCTACCACTGCTCATAGTGTTAGGCATATTCATCTTTGCAGAACCAGAGCCTAAACACAGCATTCATCGTAGCAATTATTTTTAATAAGCATTTGGAATTTTCTATCAACAATGCCAGAAACTAATCCCACTGCCAGTGTAACTCTTAGAGTGTTTTACACACACACAGAGTGTTGACCTTTTGGTCCTGGCTTTAGGAGCCGGACAGAGACCTTGCAGGGGTGTCATTGGGGTCTGTCAACAGATAACACCACTCATCTTAGTTACAAGTTCTTTTTCCTCAGAGAGGCGTATATTTTTCCTTGTTATGGCATGATGCATTTTTAGATCACCTTATAAAAATGGGTATATAAGAAATACGTAGTCCATCTGACTCTTTCCAGCTGCTGTATAAGTGCACTGTGTGCAAACTGTTCTGTGTGAAGTCTCTTCTTGAAAGTCTTGATGAAGTTGTAGCTTAGCCCTTAACAGTAAAAAGCAAACTGCCAGTGAAGTTTATTTTCTTTTTTACTAGGTTTTCTGGACCATTGTTCCGCTCAAGGAGCCATGTTTGTTAGTTTTGGCTCTCTGACTTCTCTTCCTTAAGGATAAACTCTCCTTAGGCAGTTGTACAACTATGCACTAAAAGACTGCATAGCAGTTTATTCACAACCCAAGCTCCAGCCGAATTCAACTGTGTGACTTCCTGGCTTAAGCAGGGGTGCATCCGTAATGTAAATACCTACTTGATTTTGTGGAAAACCAGGAGGTTTTTTGTTTGTTCTTGTAAAAGATTCCTGCTGGAAGCTTAACTTTAAAGTTGGCATCCAGCCTTCTCTGCTGTGACTCGGATACTGATCTGATATTGTGCTTTCATGGACATTTTTATATTTGAAAATTTTTAATTCAACATTAGCTTTGCTTACAAGCTACAGAGCAGAATAAAATCGCATTACAAACATTATAGTATTAGATTTTATCACCATTTATTTCTTCTTGTCTGCCCAGGGATTTCTACATGTTCAGTAGAACTAATTTGCAGTCAGACACTGAGGTCTTCTAGAAGGCCAGCAGGCTCCACAAACTAATTTATCCAAATAACCAATCCCTCGTAGGCCAACCATAGAAGGACACCAAAATGGCCTAAGCAGGCAAAGCCCCCTTTTGAAGTCTGGAATGTTTTGACTGACTTGAAACAGGCGGCAGGAATGAAGGGATAATTTTCAGTGACCCATGGGACTTTTTTGCCATTTTCAAATATTAGGTAAAACAAAGAGAAATTGCTTGTTCTAATTTAGAAAGACTTAGTAATCCGGAAGGTAACCAGACTCAGAATTGAGTACTAAGGTATAGAGCTGAAGTTTACTTAATGCTTTGAGGGTTTGCATTTGGGTATATAGTATTTACACACCCACACATACACACACTGCTTTACTTATACATGCACATACCTAAACTGTGTTTTGAATTTCACTTTTATAAAAAACTTTAGTACAAAGCCTGTTTGTGCAATATTTAGTAAACTACCTGAAACATTGTTTTTAAGTACATACTGTTTTTCTTGAAAAAGTAATTTCTAATTAGAAGGATGTGTTTCTGTTGCTGCTTCAAAAGCCGGGATAGTCGCTCAGATGCCAAAACTTCCATGACATACCTTTTTTTCTTCCACTCCCTCTCCTGGTGCCATGCAAGTAAATGCAAAAATTAATATAATTTTTAAGTGGGTTTTCTAGTCTTGCAGATACAAAGAGAAAGTATTTTGAAGCATACATAAACACGATTTTCTATGAACAGTCCTAGGGAGAGAGAGAGAGGGAATGTGACTATTTAGGAACAAAAACTTTACAAATCAGGTATTTCATGCTCAACTGCTTGAATGTGTATCTTAAAGACAGTGTGGAGGAATCTCATGGATTTTGGCAACTTCTTTAGAGGCATCCTCTTAGTAAGTTTTGTCTCCAATTTCCCATGCATATTGATGGGGTAGGTCCAACCGTGTATTTAGCAATGACACTATGTTTTGTCCCCATGATATTGACTCACAGGTGAGATGGAGCTTCTGAGCAGAAATTGTTGTCTGTTAGAAGGACCATTAAGCCAGTAGAAAAGCTTACCTGCGCTTAATAGAAATGTGTTATCTTAAAACAGTATTTTGACAAGGGTTTTGATCACCAACTTGCTCTTTCCCTTCTGACATCTTTGATGGTTCTTGGGACCTTTACAGATATAACACAGTTAAGAGAGGGGGTAAATGCCATCTCCTGTGCACTCACAGTGAGGTGACTGGCTTAGGGGTCTGCAGAGCATTGCTTTGCACACACATGCGTGTCCTGATAACATGGATAACAATGTCAGGAGATGGGAGCTTCAAGCTGTCTCTTAAATATTTACGGTGCAGGGGTGGGCTATGGCTATCACTGATATTACCCCTACATACACAGCAAACTCCTAGTTTTACTTTGTTATTTCACATGGGATATTGAAATATAAGTTCCTCCTGATTTTGTATTTCTCTGAAATATTTGTGCTTACCATTATCCTATGGTAATAGACAAATACAAGAGAATGACAGAGAAATCCTATTTAAGTGCAATTTTCAATCTTATATATACTGACCTCAGATTAGTGGATTTCAGACACATGATGTTTAAATTAATGTTATTTTGGTGTGAGTGTATATATGTGTGTCTGTGTGTGTCTGTGTGCATGGAATGTATTAGATTAAATTAAGTTATGTTCCAGCTCTTGCTTGAGGAATATAATTTTGTTAGTAGTTAATAATGTTAATGCCATGATTTTCTCATATTATGTTTACATATATGGCTACAGTAAAATCAAATTATATTTGCTGGGGGTAAGATTAGTCAGTCAAGGACCTGTTTACAACAGGAGAAATTAAAATTCAGAGCTTGTAGGAAAGGGAGTCTTCTCTATTTCTGTCTGGCTTGCTGTAGCTATTCTGTCTAGACTGCCCTGGAAGTCGTAGACTCACTGGTCTCACGGTCCGTGCACATAGCACAGCAGCAGAGTCTGGCAGCTAGTAGGAAAGCTTCATAGGGATTTCTCATCAATCCCATAGAATTTGTCATTCCAGCATTTTTAGCATTCAAAGCCTTATATTCTGCTACTAGCATTCACATGGGGTGGACTTTCCATTGTACCAGCAATGCATCTATACAACTGTGCAGTGCAGCAGATGGGAGAGAATTTCTTCACAGCTCCTAAGGTGATCAGTTCATACCCCAAAGCACAGGATTTGATTATCCTGATTATAATTTGCAGAGCTGTAAATGCTGTTAGTGATCATGAATCTAGGAATGAAATTTCTTGAAGATAAAAACAAAACAAAAAAAGCTTTTCTCCTTTTTCTCATTCTGTTTTAAAATATGCGAGTAGGAGAGTCAGTAATTTCAGACACACTTTCACACTTTCCTTATGCTATGAAGTAATTTTAAAATATAATCTAAGTGTTACATTTGGGAAAAATGAGTGGGGATTCAAAGAGTGAGGGCTTTTAGAGTAAGCACTGTTTGGGTGCTTGTAGATTCAGGCATTTGGTCTTGCTGAGTGTGTGTTTAGTCCTGTAGATATTTTTAGGAAAGTAAGCATGATCTATTTTTTATTTTATTTTTATTCTTAATAATTGGACATATTTTTCATGTTTGACCACCCTTTTAGGCCTGTAAATAATTTAAAAGAACTAAAAGTATCTCAGTATTCAGAAGCAACTAGTTAAATGCTTATATGCCTGGCTTTCACCTTCAGTTATTTGTACATGAAAAAAGCATCTAAATTTAGGGATGTCCTATTTCACTTCTATTTTCCACTCTAGTTTGAAGCATTATTTTTTTGGGGAACAAGCAAGATGTATTTAGTGGTAGGCTGATATGTACATCAGATTTTTGTCATTTGCTTTGTCATGTACTTTGGAGAGCTAGGTGTAAGATCTATGTTTATGTTTTTCTCTGTTTTTTTGCAAGGCATTGTAAAAGCTAAGTGGCACATCAAGCAGGTTTATATAGTGCAGACACTGCAAAATCCTCTGCTCAGTGCCTGGAAGGGCTGTGTGCTGCCATTATGCTTTCTATAAACAGAAGACAAGCACACTGCAAAATCCCGCAGCACTGGACATCAGCTCTTTCTGTTCTTAACTTGTCTTGTTTATTGATGCTCGAAGACTGTCTTATTTGCCAGTCTTGCTTCCGCTTTTGATCATCAGGAACAAAGAGTATCTTGCATTTCTTGGTCGCTGGAATCTCCGTCTTTGCAATTTCTTCTCCATCTGCAATTTTGAAATAAAATAATTACCTGATGAGTGTAATTAATTTGGCAGTATTTTGGTCTGACTAATGAGCTAAAGACAGTAGTTGCTCAGAAGGAAACACTTTTGGGGCTGGAGACGAAAACAAGAACCTTATATGACGGCTTGAAGAACACTCAGATTGGCACTGACAGAGAGGAGCAAGAGGTATGTAAGTGCCACTACTTTGGGTTAGACAGCATAACTTAGCTCGCTGTTCTGTGTCTAATGGGGACTGGCAGCAAACAGTTCATGAGAGTAGGAGAAAGTGAGCAAATCCTGTTTCTGATAGGATGGAAGATACATGCAAAACGTTGTGTCTAATGCTGTCCTTCATGAACTTGCTTTTATTTGGATGTATATGCTTTGAGTGTCTGTAGAGATGAGTTCCACAAGTTAATTATGCCTCTTCAAAGGAAGTGTTTTTGTTGTTTTACATTTGCTGCCTAATAACTGCAGCAAAAACAAGGGTTTGTTAAGTTTTCCTGACATGGGAAATGATGAATTGTCAATCTCCGTTTACTTCCTGCAGTCTTTCCTGATTCTGTAGAATTCTGTTGTTTTTATGACATCGAGGTGTTTCTTCCAAGTGGAAGAGCCTTATTCTTTTTCTGAGGCTGCTGCTGGCCTTTGTGTGAGAGATTCAAGATGTGTGCACTCTGGCTTTATGATGTTTTCGGTTTTACTGTTCTACTGTGTGTTTCCTTCCTAATAATTTCAAACACTTCCTCTACTCTTTTGACTGCCACTGGCCGCTGAGCTGTTCTTTTCAGAAAATTATTGGCAAAAGCTGCAAGATCTCTTGGGAACAGTAGATAATTTAGCACTTATCCTTGCCCACCCTCATTTTGGGTTGTCTTTTAATTTGCATTTATCAACAGAGAATTTCACTTATGCTTGTCATGTGTAGTCACCATGAAAACAGTTTTCTGTAGGCAGTTTTACTTTGAGCTGACTTGAATAGTTTAGCAAATTTATAACCTTGTCATTTGTCATCTTTTCTGGGGCATTTATGTTTAATAGAGCAGGTCATTTTGGAATTCCACTAGTAACACTGTGAAAACTGCCCACTTGCTCTGTTCCATCCTTTAGATAGCAATTCATGACAGATCTTTTTTTTACCTTCTGAGAAATTGTCTAAGAGCTTTTGACTTGTGAGACCTTTTCAGAAATCAAAATACTCTACCTTAACCAAATCATCCTTATCCAAATAATCATTAACTCCTCACAGAAATGCAAGTACTCTCTCTTTAAGTTATAACTTCTCTTTACAAAGCCATGCTTTCTCTTGCCCAGTACATCGTGCTCCCATGTGCCTACCAATTCTCTTGTTTATAATAGCAGCTGATTTGATTATACTTCATTGTTTTAGAGCTCTTGGATCTGGATGTTTTGTGTCTCTTCCTTTTGTTGACCTGTCCCAAAGCTTCTTCTGCTAATACTTTGGTTTAGAGCTGTCAAGGTCTTCTCTTCTTGTATAGCATCATGCAAATAATTAATTTAGCTTTTTCTCTAATGGTCTTGCCTTGACTGAATGGTCCTTTATTACCACGGGTAAATGTTGGCAAATCCAGGTATTCATACCCTCGTAACATGAGTATGGGTTTAATTATCTTTTGTTGTTTAATTTGACATGGAGAACTGAGCCACACAGGCAGTAGGACTTCTCTTTATGTTAAAACGCGAACAACTACAACATCATATTTAAACATCCCTGAAGGATTTTGAAACACCCAATATACATAATTTTTGATTTTTGTGCTCCTGCCTGTTTCAGTGAAGTCAAACTCTGCAAACTACATCAAGGGGAATTAGGTCACAAAACTGTGGTACATAGATGGCATTTTTGAGGCCATTTCCTCACAGCGTAAGTAACTACAGAAATGAAGTTGCAAAACAAGCAGAGTATACTCTTTTGTATTATTTGAAGCAACAGGTTCTTCTTATGAATGTCCTTTATTTGTGTGAGATTTTTCAGTTCGGCTTGGCCTTTTTTTTAGTTTTTCAGAAACATTCCACATGAGACCAGAGCGCTCTGTGACTATGTGCAACACTTTTGCATGATGTGCCAATGACTGAATTTACTATCCTATGGTAACTTTTTCAGTGGGAGGTTTTATAATCCATGCAAATGTGACAATACAGCACTAGAGTGAAAGATTAGTGACGCTTTTTGTTGTCATTAGAAAGAGTTGTTTGAACAGTTAAGCCAAACAGACTGTTGCCAAAAAGAACTGCCTTCTCCAGCTGAGAGCTGAGATGGCAACATTTTGTTTTCCACAGGGTGTGCCACACATTTGATGCATGAGCTGAATAGCAGAGCTCATTACAACGAGTAGCAGAATGTTGTTTTGGCTGTGTTGAACTTAAGAGGTAAATGAAATAAGGTTTCCAGGGGAAAAAAAATTATGTCTCTTTATAAGATCAAAATTACAAAGTAAGAAATTGGAAAATTAAAATAAATTTTTAGTGCAAAAACATTCAGAACCTTTCTCACTGACTATATTTAGTTTTTAAAAAATTACTTTGAAACCGAAACTGAATTTGTGTTGAAGTGCGCTTAATAGTTTTGACCAGAAAAAACCCCAAAACTGGGGACACTGTCAGTTACAAGTCAGGAAGGTGTGATTCCACCTGCTTTTCAGTCTCTTCTCTGGTGATGGTGCTCTGGGATGTGAAGTCATGACAGACAGCTTAGGTCGGAGCAGAGAGCTGAATGAACACCTTGCCCTTTGTGAGTGTCCTACCCACTTGACTACAGGTATTCCAAATCTGAGAGCAACTTACTCTAGACAATCAACAGGGAAGGTGCTTTCCTGGAAAAGCAGTTTGAATTCTAGCTCTGATCAGGCAGAAGTGGAGTTTAGGCTCTGGTTTGCATTCTTTGGGTTGTAACATTCTCAGGCTGGTAAGAAACACCCGCTCCAACCACCTGACCCCTCCTTTTGTTGTCATTCAGTCATTTTGTTAAAGCCTCTGTCTCCAAAACTTTCTTCTCCCCTTTCTAGTGAAAATTCTGTACAGTTCTGATTTGTAGTCTGACTCAGAAGGGTTAGACAGTTAGGTTTTGGGAGAGTGGGGACTTTGCCTTTCAGCAAACCTTCATCTCACAGCAGTATATTTTGCATTATTTTTGGAACCTGTATCTCACAGACCAAGAAAAGGCAATGTTTGGAAACACTCAGTTATTTATATAATGCCATTTTAAGGTCAATTAGTAGCTTTGTGATTTAAATGTATATATATTATTATCCTTTATATCTAGGGGAAGGACAAAGACTCATTCTGGTCGGTGGCACTGGGAGATGAAAGAGAAAAACAAGCTGTCACTTCAAGAAATTGCAAGTTTAATTTATAGCAAGATATGATGGAGAGTAAATTTTAGAGCTGTAAGCCCACCTGTTTTAAAAGCAAGTTCTGAGATTAGAATTCCTTAATTTATTTTTTTTAAGATTCTATTTTTTTTCATGAAAAATATATTTAGTACCTTTAGCCAGTAAGCCAGTGACTATTTTTTCTTGCCTTTTAGTTGAATAGATTCACTGTTTAAAGACTGGCTGTAATATAGGTGTTTGTTCCTGTTGTTAAAGATCAGTAACCAGTGACATCTACTGACCCTCAGGCCTTGGGTAGCTCAGTCCTCCTGGCTTCAGTGGGCACATGGAGCCAAATGCCTGCAGCAATGTTGCTGGATAAATCCTAGAGCTTGAGACAGAAAAGAAAGTCTGCATCATCACTCCTATCCACTGTGACTAAATCCCAAGCAAGTCACTTGCAGTGCAAAATGTGTGGTTCTGCTCTTACCTTGTGCACCACTTTCCATTCTCCACTTTATTCCTCATCTTTCCCATCTCTGTTGCCTTCTGTTCAAGAAAAATGTGTCCTAACTAACATGCATGATTCCTTTAGCAAGCTGGTTGTGAATCCTCAAGTGGCAAAGATGCTAAAAACTAAACCTTTCACCGTCTGGTGCTAGCGTAGTTCAGTAGATCTGAGAACAGCTGATAAGATCATGATCTTACCTTGGTAAGATCAACAAATTACAATTAGATGTGTGCAAGAGAGATAGAAGCTGTTTTTATTTTAATTGTGTCTCTCCTCTTGTGAGTATTGTCTTATTTTTCTTCAAGTATGACTGATTAGACACCAGCAATACAGCAGCTCCAACCCCTTTTTCTGTCTCTTCCTAGGTTTCTTCCAGGGAAGAGTTAATCCAATGACAGTTGGATTATAATGACAAAACAAAAAGATTTTATCCCCCTATTGACGTCCCTTGTTACATGTTCTAGCATGTAAGGGGGAAGAGAGTAAGAAGTGTTAGCAAAAGGATAGAAGTTGTAGTATCTTACAATTTTGAAAGTGTTAACTGCTTTTCTTTATTAAAAGTTTAGCCAGTCTGTGTATGGATTATTGTCATGGTGGGGTGTGATGACTTCTCTGTGCTTGAAATGCCAAGATGTATTGACTGCTTGCCGCTGTGTGGGAGAAGGATCATGCCAATGCTTTTGACTTCCTGGGGCTTTCAGAGCATGTCAATTCTCCTTGTGTTACAGCTGTTACTTGCATGTTACAGCATTCAGCGTGTTGTGCAGGAGGATGTTCTGGTGAGTAAAGGTATGGAGAAAGGTGAGAACTGCACTGTGTTGTGTAATGCATGAGTGGGTAACAAAATGCTGTGAAAGATTAATCTGAATGGTAAGAGAGGCAAGTAAGTTTGAAAAAGAGGACAAGTAGTTTGCTCCCTCTTTTTACCTCCAAGTGAAAGTGCTTCTTCACTTACCCGCCTTTCCTAGCTTTTGACTGCTCACCTTTGTTTTCATATTTTACCAGCACAGAACAGTCCTTTATTTCAGCTGAGGTTAACACATGACCAAGAATCATACCAGCAAATGCCATGCAAAATTATTTGTGTCTTGGAGCTCTCAAGTCTTATATGACCTGCCGTGAAATTAAAAGTGCATGTTAAACATTTTTCCAGCATGACTTTGAGAGTTCTCAGTTATGTACTTCTGCTGATGAGCCTTGTGACTATTTGCTTACTTCACACTATTGCCAGATTTACACTGATGCTTTTTAAGTCATCATGAGTCCTTTCCTTAAGCACTGGTACACCTTTGGCTTTTCTCCCATTGTCTGTCAACTTGTGCTAATAATAATCTGTGGATCTCAGCTGTTTTTGCCAAAAAGCCAGTGTTCTCTGGGTATTTTATTTTTTTTTTTCTGCGCTCATCTTACTCAACCACTGATGTTTTGTGCCACTCTAGTTTCTCATTGTCAGTGGCTAAGTAGGAAAACATTAAGTGTGCACAAGGCGTTCAGCATTAGAGACAGCTGCTAGAAATAGAAGTCGTGCTCTTGGTTTCGCTGAACAGTTGTGGATAGTTTGTGTCAAACAAGCTCAGTGGGAGACTTTATGTTGTTGTTACTGCTGTTACTTAGAGAGGATCGCAGACTCTTGCCATGTTTTTTATTGCAGATGGCATTTACTGTCGCAGAGTTCTTGTCTTAGTATTTTTTCTTTTTACAGGGTTGCTTAGCAAATGTTTCATGCCTAAGTACCTTTAATACCAAATCCTTGTGAGATACTAGTTTAGAGGGTGTTATTATTCTGCCTGTATAATCTTGCACCCTACTGAGAAATTGCGAGAGTTACATTTATAAGTCAAAGAGAATTTTCAGAAACAAGTGATGCTGACAAATCCAATGTGTCTTGTGCTTTAACACTTGTTTTCTGCAAGTAATTTGTAGGTATAAAAGTATCATTTGAGTAAATTAAGTGATAGGAAGTGTTGCACAGGACCTGTGTAGGTCTGCCAAGAAAAATAAACACGTCTGTGATGATGTGTGTGACTATGGTGTTAGCAGAGCTGTAGAGGCTCTTAGAGAGATGCTAAACAAGTATAATTGGGATCACAAACAGGCTGACCATGTGGAGTGCAGGGGCTGGGCTTCAGAGTTTCTCTTAATTCAGCGCAACTTTTCATTTTGCTGTTCATAAGGAAGTTCTAATCTTTGTTATTTTTATCAGTTCTGACTCTGTACCGAAGAACTAGCTTAACTGTCTGTTAACACCTGATGTGTTTAAACCAAAATCTTTGTGTTAGCCCAAACTGTCACTAGCGGTTTCATGATTGCTCTGCTAACACTTCTTAGAGATCTAAGACTTCAGTGAGGAAGAAACTAAATTTCTCTGTTTTGAGATCTCCTTGTGTAATTGGATGCAATTTCTACGTGGCAAGGAGGGTTTTGTCATTAAGGCATGGACCTGACATTAGGATATATAAATCCTCTGCATGGCTGTCCTGCAAACTGCTTGTATGACTGTAGTGATGCCATGTTGTCTGTCTCTGCCTATTGTTTGTCTAAGACGTGGGATAGTAATGCTTTCCTTCTCATCATGTTAGTCTAAATAATTTGAGCTAGCTGTAGTAAACTTGTGTTATACATAAAGTTGCACTAAGCACTGTCTTGTAGTCCTGAGTAGTAAATTTGTGGTGTTTCCTTTTGAAAGTCAAGTGACAATGCCAAGACATGAAAGATGTCTCTCTAAGGTTTTGCTTTCAGTAATGAGAATGATGAAGTTTAAGTATTCCTATGAACATCCCTGTGTAAATGCTCACAGCAACTATATTCCAGTGGAGAAATCTAAAACACACAGGGACTGACCCTTACCCTTTTGCAGTGATAAAGATCTGAAGTCTAGATTTGAACACTGTGTAATCTGTCCTTGTGGGGGGAGTAAGAGTTATGTCTGCAGAGCTAAAGCTGTGAAATTTTTATCCAGAACTTTCTCCTATAGTCTATAAATGCAGTAATTTCTCTGAAGGTGTATTATTCTGTATGGTTTCTTCCGCTTCGTGAGTCCAGTGTTATACAGTCTATGAAAAATGGTATGCTGGTGGGCTATTTTGTAGAGCAATTATTTCTGTAGCAGACTTTGACATTTTAAAATGCTGAGCACATATTTAAATGACACCGTTTAATGCTTTCACATTTATTTGTTATCATATGGTCAGAATACAGTGTGGGAATATTTTGTAATAATCCAATTTGTAGAGTACATTTAGTAGTTTTTTACTACTAAAGTACTACTATTCTACTGCTCTATTGAATAGTTTAATTAATTAATGGGAAGTGGTACTGAGAGACAAATGCGGGAAATGCCAGGATAAATAAAGCAAATTTTAAATTTGTTCTTTGGTTGTTTTTAAAATAGGACAAAGTTAGTAGGCTCACTTTTAGACATCTGCTGTTACTACTGTGTAAAAATGATACTACATGAACAGAGGGCTACGTGATACAATTTTAATAGTAGCAAGAATCTATAATCTTGTAACTTAATGTGTTTTTTTAAACAATGCAAATTTTAGAACAATTTTTATTTTTAACTGATAAATATAAAGGTAGTTGCCACATGTATTTCTTATGTTTATTTTATATTTAGCTGTGGTTGCTCTATTAATCTTTGTTTCGAACATTAAATGCCTTCCTCATGGCAGCTGTCCATTCACTAGTACCATGACTACTGGCATGATAAGTTCAAAGTGGAATGTCATGGAGAATGCAGATAATATATTTAGTTCCTGTCACCAGACAGCACAAGGCACCACTGCGTCTCGTTCTCAGAGGGGGAAGCCAGCTACTTTCTCTGCAATATTGCTCTTCAGTTAATATCATTTGGGGTTTTTTAGAGAAAGTGTTAATCAAGTCTATCAGCATGATTTTTTTACCCTGTAATCTTTGGTGTTATGACTACCTAAAAATTTTAGATAAAATAATTTTAAAAGCAGTGTCAAAGAGAATATGTAGATTATATGTTTGTTTTTCAATACTTAAATATGTTCGTGCCAAAAAATAAGCTGGAGCTGGAGTGCATGCAGGAGAACTCTGAGTCTGATGATCAAAAGCAAGCCATTTTAAAACAAATTACAGAAGCTTAGAGAAGGGAAAACTTTCCCAAGAGCATAGTGAAAGGCTTAATCCATATTTCTAGAAAATTGCAGCTGTCAGGCTTTCTTTTATTACCCTAGCAAAATGCTGTGTCAGGTGTTACGAAGAAGTTTGGCCACGCATTTAGAAAATTAATAGCTTCCTTATATCAGATGTGTTAAATAGAAACAAGTCTGGTTGTACAGCCAGTTGTCATATTTTGATGTTCCTGTTGAAATTTATTTCTTTTATTGCATAATTTATGTTCAGTAATTAAGCTATGAGGAAAGATTCATCTTCATACATGTAAAAAAGCATTTATAGGATGAGACCAATGACTGCTGTGCCAGTCTTGCTGCATGTAGTGTCAGGTGCTCCTGAGAGCATGCCATTCAGTCACAGTGAATTCCAGTGTGGAACAACAAAGAGTTGCAAATTTGCCACAAAGTAAAAATTGGTATTGACAAATTAATTTGTATCCCTGATAAATTGTGTTCAGTTTGTCCAAAGAACTAAGTGACAACGACTAGAAGTATCTTACACCGATGCTCGGAGTTTCAGTAAGTTTTACCTTGTGCTTATAGGCTTTCCATCTTTCCAGTGTTTTCATCTAGCCATAGGTTACTACTTGCATTAACAGCTCAGCTTTTTTGGGGTTTATGGTTTCTTCAATCTATGTTATGATTAGCAGACGGAAAACTGGTGTTACACTACTCTCATGGTGAACTTTTTTTCCTTTTGTGTGTAATTTCCCACATTGAACCTGGTGTTTATCGTCTCTTACCCGGCCACTGCACACCTTCAGGAAGTATCAGACTTCATTTTTTGCTTATCTTCCCACTAGGAAGATGTAAAGAGCAATAATATTTCCTAATAGCCTTCTCTTCTTCAGGCTGGTCAAATCCAGTTCTCTCAGCCTCTTCTCGTATGGCACGCGCCCCCTAATCTTCTTGATAGACCTCTGTTGGGCCCATTATGGTACAGCAATGTCTCTGTTAGACTCTCAAGTCCAAAACTAGGCGCAGTAATTCTAATGCCAAATAGAGGAGGAAAACAGTGTTCTCTCATTTGCTGCTTGCACTTCTGCTAATACAGCCCCACATTCTTCAGGTTTTTCCGCTTCTGCTAGCTCATGCTCAAATGCACTGCCAAGTACCCCCATCCTTTCCTGTAATTCTGCACCCAGTCAGCTCCCGGCCTGCACTGTTGCATGGGCCTATTCTGTCCAGGCATGGGACTGGACATTTCCCTTCATTGACCTCCATGAGATTCCTATGGACCCGTATCTCCAGCCTATCATTGTCCCTCTGATGAAGAGCAGCCCCACCCTACCAGTCTGAGGGGGCAGGGGTGCAAACTTGGCAGTCTGTAAACTTGTTGAGAATACGCACTGTCCATCTGCCTGCTTGTTAGTAAAGATACCTAACAGTGGGGGCCATATTATCATTTCCTGATGAGATAACACTGGCAGCTGCCAGCTGGCCTTTATATGGCTGAATGCAAACCTTGGAGCCCACAGGTTCAGCGAATTCTTCACCTGTCTTATCTTCTACTTATTTGTCTGAGAAGATACTGTGGGGGACTTGCAGACTCTTGTCTGCAGAGCCAGCTATGTCTTAATGAAGGCAATTGGGTCAGTTAAGTACAAGTTGCCCTTGTTAAATCCATGCTGGCTATTCTGTATTGCCTTCTTGTCCAACATGTGCCTGGAAATGGCTTCTGAAAGGATTTGTTCCATGATCTTCCTGGATACTGAGGTTAGGCCGACTGGCCTGTATTATCCCACGGTCTCCTTGCCCTTCTTGATGGTAATATTGCATTTGCTTTTTTACAGTCTTCAGGAATCTCCTCTGGTCGTTGTGACCTCTCAAAGATGGCTCAGTGGTGCTGCTTCTCTACCTCTATCCTTACACACTCAAGCCATGTCTCCATACTCCTCGGGAGTAGCCTGTCCCTATCTCCACCCTCTATTGTCTTGTTTGTCCATGGTGGCCTTCTGCCCTTCCTGCTCAGATTCCTACATGTTGGAAAGGACAGTGATTTGGGGAGGTTGTTGTGTAGGGTGAACCAGCTTTCCTGGGCCCCTCTACCCCCATGGACTTCTGCTATAAGGTCCCACCTCCTCTTCTGAATGATCAGATGTAGACAGGGGAGAGAATGAGACTCAGTCATGGTCTATAGGCTGAGAGTGTTCCTGGTAATGCAGGGTTTGCTTTGGTCCGTGGGATAGCTCAAAAGAGAAGGAAGAGTATGTAGACCTGGTCTCCAAGCTAGCAGAATTGAGAGGAAATGTGGAGAAGAAGAAATGGAGGTACACAACTTCCATTGAGGACTACTACTGGTAATAACAGAGCTGCTGCTGCTACTAACTAATGGTGTTAGCAAGATAAATTTTAGAGCTGTGATTCAGACAATCCACACGTGGAGAAGATGGTTGCTACAAAGAGCACATGAGATTTGTAATGTTTTGGAACAGTCCTTTAGTGCTGGAATCCACAGGCTTGTAGACAAAATCTCAAAAAGTCAATAATGAAAAGTCAGTCACGATGTTTTTCACCTCCTTGTCTATTTTGTTTAGAATAACTTATTATGTAGTATACTGTAAATGAACAAATGTATAGGGTTGTTAATAAAGTCTGTATAAATGAGGTAATTGTATATTGTATGACAGTAGCCTATGTTATCCCTTTTAATTTCTTTATGCAACGATGGCATATAAACATCAATTAGTGCTTCTCATATATCAATACTTCACTGACACTACAAATCCCATAAAAGAAGCAACAAAAAAACCCAAACAAACAACAGAAGAGTGTGAGATACTATTATGTTTGTTCTATCAGTGTTTTCGGAACAATATATGTATGATTTTTCCTCACTTTAAAAGTGATGCTGAATCCAGGTGCTTGTGCCTTGGTAGGATGGAAGGCTCTCATTAGGACCTCAAGTTAATTTACTGCAGGAGTAAGGAGACATTCTGTGTCTTATGGAGTAATTAATTTGTTTCTCTTAGTTTTTCATGAAAATCAGTTTGTTTATCTGAATGCAAACTGACTAGGAAAGCATAAAGGAGAGGCTTGCTGACAAGAAAAGAAGAAACCATGGAATTTGTGTCTTAGTTTCTGCAGTTTAATTATAAATCAGAAAAAGGTATTTACAAGCTCTTTTTATGTTGTGACCTTAACATTATGCACTGTGAAAAATATCCATATTCAGTTTTGAAACAGTTCCCAATTTCCTGATTTACCCCATGCATGAGGCTTGGTCCTGGCAGCGCTTCTGAATATGCAGCTGTCTAAGCAGCTCTTCATCCAGTAGCCTGAAGCCCTTGCATCAGTAGCTGAGGAAGAAAAAGGCAGTCTACAAATGATATTAAAATAAGCTATCAAACTTTCTCAATGCTAGGATAAATGAAGGTTTACAGAAATTCAAAAAATTTTATTAGAAAGTCAAGTGATTGGG
Source organism: Grallaria varia (assembly GCA_013396735.1). NCBI lineage: Eukaryota > Metazoa > Chordata > Aves > Passeriformes > Formicariidae > Grallaria > Grallaria varia. Next base: position 126,683 of record VWZG01007630.1, read on the forward strand.
CTGCTGTTTGAGGTGACAAAGCAAACAGAAGCTGCTCCAGAGAGCAGCCTGCACTGACCAGCCAGAGACACTACCATGTGGTGGGTTCGGGGGTTCCTGAGGAACAGGAATCAGAACAGAGACATAGATCATTTGAACTGCCACAGTGTCAGTGACATGGCCATGCTGTATTTCTGATCTCGTCCATCACTGTGCAGTACCCATTGCTAACTCTGCCAAAGCTGTGCTGCATCTGAACCAGAAGGCTCCCTTAAGGCAGCCTCATCCCTGCCCTGCTAATGAGTTTGAGATGTGCTCCTTTCTCTTAAGATAAGAACAATTTTTCAAGGCCATTTTTATCCCTCAGCTTCAAAGGAAATAGCTTTATATAAGTGAGTGTTTGCCTAGAAATTGGCAATAATTAATGGTGGCTACCTGTTTAAGTAAAAAAAAAATAAAAATAGTAAAACATGGGTGTAGGTTGTGGATGTAAACCGTGGCTGGTTAGGTTAGAGAATTGATTTAAGTGTGCTCTTTTTTGCCCTTCACCACCTTACAGAGGAATGCAAAGTAGTTATTGTATTTTGAATTGCAATTGTTTCTGTGTAATGCTTATGGCATAAACACGGCCCTTGACTTCCAAGAGTGTAATAGAATTTTATTGGTTCCTAGGGGAAGTTCTCGCTTCTGAATGACCAGCAATTTTCTGTCAGTGTATCTAATTGATAATGTTTATGCCTCTACAGTGTACAAAACAGAAAACCGCCTTTGTGGCAGCTTCTAAAAGCTGAAGTTAGGCTACAAAATTTGATAACCACAAGAACTATTTAATGCAGCTAAATGCCAGGGCCCAAATATTTTCCCATTATGTAATGCACAAAACAAATTAAATACCCACAACATTAAAACAGTATTTTCCCCCTACTTCCTAGGATGCTTACAGTTCCCTGCCTTTTATCTTGAGGATTTTTATAAGAACTCCATTCATTGCCCTTTTCTGCAGGGAAGCAAAGTAATCACTAAATGAGTTAATTTACTGGTACACTGACAAGAATTAGAGTTCCTCAGTGCTTTCTGGAATAGTTGCAGTAGTTGAAATTCCATCAAGCAACTCAAAGACCTTCATAAATGAGTAGGTCTGAAAAGACTGCTTAAGATACAAAAGGGTGCTATTGAAGGCTTTTTAACAAAATATTTTTATTTACATCCCTTACAGCTGACTTTCTCGTAAATGAGATTTATACAAATATTCAAAATGGTGAAAATGAGGCACATGCTGGAATATTAGTGCAGTTGTTTTCAGCTGTGATGAAACAGTTGTTCAGTAGTATCTGTGATGAAGTGATTAATTTTCAACTTTTCATTCCAGGGACATGCCTTTTTCTGTAAAACACACCTAAATAAAACATACATTTTGGTGCATATATTTAGAATTATGTTATATAAATATATACGTAAGGATGTTATATATGTGCTAAGTAAACTAGGAGGATGTGTAGAAAGACTCTTAGTAGTCCTGTAAGTATAGCTATCACTACTTGAGAATGAATTTCAAGTTTACATAAAGGAATAATTATCTATTAAAGCAAATCTTGTTCTAAATGCTAATTGCATTTTTATAATATTTATCCTGAATCCCTTGCTTTCATTCCCCCTGCATTATCTTTTAATCTCAGCAAAATAAAGTATTACAATCACAAAAAACTCTCAAAGTCTTGATTTAGTACATCACATCTCACAGAAGGGGACTTGTAAAAGAGAATTTTATACTTAACTTTTTTGAGTATCTGATTGAAAGAAAATTCTTGAGAAAACTCTTTAGTAGCAAGACTCATTTTTAAGGTAACTGACATTTCTATTTCCCAGCCAAATCGATGATTGGGCAGATCGTTTGTCATGTTGTTTGATTTTCCATTATTTCTTGACTTTTGATTGTGAACTTTCAAGTTTACAGGGAAGATCTTCTATATGAACCAAGTGTAATGAAACATTTCAGTGTTGCTGTAATTAATCCTACCAACAAACAGTGCTTTTGCAGACCTTCTGTTTGTGTATTTATGAGCTGTTGTAAGTTTGTGGTAAAACAAACAACATACATATAGTTCAGTGCAGTGTCTAAGGCCCTAATCATAGGCTATTTATTTTTAGGTGAGGAATATGAAGAATACATAATTATTTTTAATGATTGGACATAATGCAAAGATCATGAGAGAAACTCTGACCATGTTGAAATCAGCAAGAGGAGTACCATTGACTTCAGAGGAACTAGCCTCCCAATTTTTAGCAAGTGTAATTTTTGCTTACTTGAGATAATTCCATGGCCCAAATTACTGCCTTTGTATAATGCCAATTTCTTCCAGTTGATAATTAGTTTATAGTGGATTAATTTATCATGCATTTCAAAGACTAGTATTTTGAATTATATCAGATTAAAAGTAGACCTTCAGTGAAATTCATGAAGCTCAGTTTTCAGTAGCTGTCTCCTGTGTGGATTTTCTATTATCTAAAATCTGACTGAGGTTATGAGGCAACCTTTCCATTTATGGGGAAGGATCTCTATTCTACATAGGCTTCTCTATCCCTTAGAAGTGTGGAAGCGGTCCTCTGTCTGCCAGGTTCAAATGTTACCAAGCAAAGAATGATAGACACATGATCTGCATGACAGTAAAATATTTGGAGTTTTTTCTTTTTATGTGGAATTAGAATTTTGTTTGCTGTGGAACTGAAAAAAAAATCAAAATGAATAAACAAAGTAAGTTTTAGCATATAACCTTTAATAAAATAAACCTCTCATGTATATATGAAATACAAATAATAGGTATGTCAAGGTAAATGCTTAAGCATCATCCTGTGTTGAAAATATACCTTTGAATAAATGAAATTAGATGTGATGTAGGATTCCATGGGATCTTTTTAGAAGACAGAACATATACAGGTTAAAAGAAAATTTCAGATCTTTTACACAGTCTGGTTAGAAAATTGATAGCTATGATAACACATCTTTGGAAAGCAATGTGAAGTTATTTTAAATCTTGGAAGAAGTGAGATGGGGAGTGTGGAGAAGGAACGAGTAACCTCTACTGTGTGAGTTCTGTGCCCTACATGTTTTAGTACGAACTCATACAGTATTCCTGTGGCTACCACACCATCCCCTGGAAGTGAATTACCTATATAATAGCCACATTAATAGTAAATGAAATTTATTGAAGTCTACTAGCTGAAAAATGACTAAGAGCAGGACTACTCATAATTAAGAAAACAAACAAAGAAAAGATCAGTCCTGGCCAACACAGAAATGAACCATGAAACTTTTGATATGTCTTCTAATACTTATTTCCCTTTTGGTCTATTAGCACTGTTTCATATAACAAACAAACTTCTATAATTCACCTGCAACTATAAGTCTTAGATAATTAAAACTGATTACACCTTATTCAAATATTTGTAGGCTGTGTTCTCACTTGCCAGGTGCTATGTTTCATCATGCGAATCCCAGAAAATTAGTATGCAACATGATTGATTTTATTTGATAGGATTTACTATTCCATTATAAACATGTATGTAGATAACAGTGTAGCATTCCATGGACTTAGATTACTGTGCCTGGAGGAGAGTTTTAACCATCCTATTTCAAATGAACCAGAGGAGACAGGCTGACTGTCTTGACAATCACAGAAAGTTTCTATGTCTAGTCAAGACATAGAAATTTAGAGGGATCAGTGACCTAATTTAAGAACATGAATTCTTCTAGTGTTGACGCCTAAAGTTCAGATGTTCTTTTTATACAGGAAACTTGCCTGCCCGGCTGCTACGCAAATATTAAAACAACTCTGTGTGAGACAAGTTTTTTCAGCATCTGGTCCACAGCACCATGAGACAGTAGCTAAATCTTTGCTATGCAAGACCTCCTTGTCAATCTTGAGCCTAAACATAGTAACCAGTGTAATAGGATGTTTATTAGGGGAAACAAATAATTCATGTCTTGAGATAAGCTTCTAACAGAGACCACATTCCTCTTGCAAGTTACTGTAAAATGACTACTGTATTTTCTTCCTAACTATATTCCTTTCAGGAAGAGACTCGGCATGCCTGCTAAAGTCATCTGTAGCCTTGTCCTCCATATAAATGAATGTCAAGGTTGAGTAAGATAACTAATGAGTTGGAAGACTTCATACTTGAACACAAGAAGAGAGGTAGCTCCAAGTTTCCTTCCCTTAATCCTTGGTGGCTCGCTCTTTTTCTCATAACTTTTTCTCCCAACAAACGTCTTGCTGTGTGTTTCTGGAAAAAAATACCTTATCTAGGGCTTATCCAAATCACATCTACATCATAACCACATTCACCTTGGGAAGAAAACCCTTAATGCAAGACAGGGGTAAAATATGGAAACAGTGGTTTCCAACTGTTCTAAATCTTTATATTCTTATAACTAAATATTTAAGTGTCAGAATTATAACTAAGAAATTGAAAGCCTTCAAAATCACAACCAGAAGGTATGCTGTACCCTATAGCACATGTTTTAAAAAGGAAATGACTGAATAAATTAAAACATAGGAAGACAATCTGAGTTACATAATAGCTATATGTATTAAATCATTCAGGAGAAGTTGCAGCTGAACTAACACTCTGTAAAAATGAACTCTCTATCGTAGACTCTTCACTCACTGAACTTATTTAAAATGTAATAGAGATGAGTGAATGGTTGTACAAAAATGGAAAATTGGTGCCATGGAAGAGATATGTTCAGATTTATTCCTTCCAGAGGAGAGGATGATGATTCAGTTATATACAAGGGAGAAGCAATTAACTGTATTTTTAAGTTTAAACCTGATGCTTATTTGAAATTATGTTTAACCCCAAACCAATTCTGTCCCTCTTATCTGGACGTTCATCTATAAAAGGAAGAAAGCATGATCTATTCATGGAGAAGACACTGTGGGTGTAATTAGAAATTGTTTACAGTCTGCATAAAGGCCAGGACTAAATGCTTTCCTCATAAATGTTCATATAAGCATCCCATTGACCATTTTTTTCCCTCAAAATATTCAATCATATTTTCACTTCAAGTACATGATATAGCTACAGCCAAGCTAAAATTAAAGTCATAATAACCTAATATGCAGTCCCTTACAGGGGCCCCCTTACAGACTAACCAGCCTTATGAATTCAGATCTTACTGTTTAATCTAAATTAGGAGCCAATGAGCTGGAACACATAATTTAATTTTATGATGCACTGAAAGTATTTCAGTAAGTAGTCATACCAGACTGCTGCAACACATAGTCTCAGAAGGACATTTTACAGGTTGTCTGCATAATAGATTTTAAGGGACAAAATATCTCTTATCAGTAAATGTAGAACCACTTTTCATCCAGTGGAAGGGTACCNCCATGTATGAAAGCAAAACACTGCAGTTAGAGCATGGAGAACGAGCTCATTTTCGTTTCTTCTCTTCCTTTTTCAAAAAAGGTACTTTCCAGAGCTGCCTTCTAGTAATCTCCCTTTTGTAGCTGCTATAAAAACATTAGCTTTTACTTTTTCAGAGAAAGAAGCATAAACATATATCCAATCCCCTATATTCATATGCTAAAAGCATTAGTATTTCATTGTTGCCCTAGAACTTACCAGTTTGAGGGATTGTCCACCCATGCATCCTGGGAGAAAAACATGAGTTCCCTCGTCAAGATGCATGCAATTAGTAATTCTATAATGTATAAAACTTTTGCTACAAAAGTTACTTTAACTGAATTTACTTAAATAGAAGAAATACACAGACAACAATAATATTAATTGGAAGGAATCCATTGTATTTCTTGGCTTGCTTTCTAATCAGGAATTTAAATAAAATCAGAGGTATTGTGCTGAGATTCCAGGGAAGAAATTTACTATGTGAGATTGCTTCAGTGGTTGTTCCATCTCTTCTTGAATGTATTCTGCAGCTGGGGCAATTTCAGTGAGGGAAGAGAGCACAAGTACAAATTCAATGTGTCCTGTGCTTCCTGATGTCTTTGAGGAAGCAACCAAGTTGAATCCCTTGCTCATAAGAACATGGAAGTGAACTGTGAATACTTAGTTCATTTCATTCAACAGAGCTGTAAATTTTAAACTAGAGGTGGACAGACTTCCTCTTTGTAGGAGCCACATCCTAAAATCCCTGTGGATAATAAGCTGCGTGAGGTCCATTGCATACTTAGGAGAGTCAAAGACAGAAGTGTGGTTTCCCATTAAGAAGTGACATAAGAGTCCCTGTGCTCCATGGGGCTGACCTGCCTTGCTACTGAGTCCCAAAGAAGCTGAGGGATGTCACCTTCAGCCAGCTGGACCTTGCTGGCAATGCAGATTACCTGGCAGCCTGACTAAAACCTTGCTTCTGGCTTTCTATTTAGCTTCACTGTAGGGAAATCGCCTTGAACATCCACTTCTGTCTAGCACCACATCTTGGCCAGCCTTATCTGATTGCTTTAAGAATCTGAATCAACTTAAGCATTAACCTCAGGAGTAAATGGTCTCATTATAATCAGTGCAGCTACCAACAGGCTAAACTTATGGTTTGTGATTTAGGACCCTCCATTAAGGGATGAATAGAGTGTATTCTAGTGGTTCCATATGTCCATTCATTTTTCATTTATTGAAATGAAGCCACAGTTCAAACCAAGCTGCTTTACAGCACATTATTATAATCTATTTGAGATAGGAACATACAGTATGTACTGAAATTAGACACAAGCCTTGTTCACTTGAAAAAATACAGTCCATATAGCAGTGAAGTGAAAACATGTTTATTTCATTTAAAACGCCTCTATGCTCCATTCAAGGATTGAAGATTATTTATGTTGCTAAATTTCTGGGAGTTTATTCTGTTAAAATCAGTTCTTGAAACTGGTATTTACTGTTTTTAGAGTTATAGAAGAGTTTTCTTCAGAGAGACTAACAGGAATGAGACTACTCTGTTATATAGAAATCCAAGGATGATAAAGTGCATTCTTGGCTGATACAGTAGTTTAAGTGGTAATACTAAAAATTATAGAAGACAAGTCCTACTCTTGTTACCAATAGTTGCTTTACCATTTATTTACAAAGGACATTTCTGGAACATCAATTTTCATTGATCTGTGAATAAGAATAAAATAAGCCTTTTTAAACTTTTAATATACTTTTTCTTTCCTAATGACCTCTTTACTACACTGCATTGCACTGTAACATTTTAAATATGCTGACTGTAAATTGACCAATATTCATAGAATCATAGATGAGAAATTCCACAGATTGTATCATCTATCACTAGCTCTGAAACAGCATCAAACACCTTAACCAATGGATACTTATTTAACATGATGGTGGAATTTGCTCCATTCCCATTGCACAGAGAGTAATTTACTGCCCTTTATGAGAGACTTCTAGGAACTGATAACAATATAAATTACGTACCTCTTCTCAGTTTTCTCCTTTCTAGATCCACCAACCCTAGATCCACCAAGCTCAGTCCTTTTGGTGATTCCTATTAACTCATGTTTCCTCAGCTTAATTGTCTCTGTTGCTCCCTGCAAGGTTCACCTGCTGGTTTTTATTTGAGTGTATTATCTTAAAGAAGCTGAGGCTGTGTCGGAGCAAAGATGTGTGGGAGAATTACTTTGCATGTCTTGCATTTGGCATTACAGTTTCTCTGTCAGAACAAGATAAACTTTTTTTTTTTTTTTTCACAATATTGATTAGACTCAGTTTATGATCTGCTCCAAAACCATTTCTCCAAAGCTGCTGCTTATCCAGTAGTTGCTTTCTCTTATCTGTGCAGCTGCCTGTTTAGATGTTGTAGTTGTTTTGCATATAAAGTATAATTTTCATTGATGATAATTAAAGGAAACTAAAAATACAGGCTCAATTTTCTGACCTGACAGTAAGGGAATTCTAGAAACTTTCAGTGAGCATCTTTAAATTCAACTTTTGCTTTTATTTCACTTGATTTTTATATTTTATCCTCACTGTTTTTGAAATAAACATTCAGTACACACTACATTAAAGTTAAACCACACCTAGAGTGAAATCAATTAATCTACATTTTAAATGGTTAAAACTTATATTTTTTTTATTGTTAGAGTCCTCTAACTATGTCATATTATCAATCCCATTTTCTTGATTTTTTTTTTTAGTGGTAGTCTTGGAAAGTTGTTTATTTTTACTAGTAACCTCTATAAATTATTTTTATTTGTTTTTGTATAAGCTTAGACATAAACTGTTGGTTTTGATTATGTACTGTATCACTGCTTTCCAGGACCACATTCTTGCAGACGTGCATTTGCATGTAACTGATGTGGTTGAAGTTGAGGGGGCGTATGTTTAAACGTTTAAAAAACTTGCATCTTTTGAGTACTGAGTCTTTTCTTTGAGGTCTTCAGAAAAGCAGTTCAGTTTATAATAACAACAAATAATATGAAGAATGGGTATATTTTCTTATTCCAACAAACTATTCAAGTGCCTGCAGATTTCTTTAGCAAATACATTTGCTGTCTGATGACCTTTCCATCATTAGTCTGAATTTCCCTTCAAGGCAGGCATTTTTCAATCAACAGTAATTTGCATATAATTTATCAAGAGAAAAGAAAAGCAAAATAATTTTGTTTAAAGATTTCCCTTTGTTTTAAGTGTCATTAGCAGTTCTGACTAATCAGATTTTTACAATCTCATCAGGCGCTTTTAGAAAATCTCTATGAACTCATCTAGAGGATGCATTTATTCCTAAGTGTCCTGTATTGCATTACAGCACAGTAACAAGTCACCGACTGCTACAGATGTTTATGTGAAATGCAATTAACACTCTGCCAATTTAGTTTTTATAGGGACACAATCAATTTTTATTCATTTTAAAGCTGGAATGCTTTCTTTTATTGTGTGCTGCCTCTCTGCTGATTATGTAGCTAAACAAATTATTCTTCTGTTTGTAGTAAATGGAAGTGTTTAGGCAGACAATACTGAGCCATAGATCACATATAAGGTAAGAATTAAATATTTGGATTATGTAGAATTTGTAAGAACTAAATGCTGATTTATAATACATTTAAACTAGGGTTAATATTTTTAAAAATCCCATAGAAATGTGGTTATGGTATTTAGAGATGGCTGTTTAATCACAAGCTTGGTTCTGTGATGTGCTTAGTGTCCACAATTACCATGGATTTCATTATTAGGGAAATAGAAAACTCAGCTTGTTCAGGGTCTCCTTTAATAATGACATTTTCTTGGATACTTGACTTAGCTAAAGTATTTTCAGTGAACAATACTAAATTATTATAGAATAATCTTTGCTACATAAGGAGACCCTAAGCAGCATGTTCAACAAACATAGGAGTAAGGGCTTTCAAAGAGTTGAGAAGAATAGAGTTTTCTGGATGGCCCCTGTTGGGTAATATATTTTGGATATTAAGTGTGATGCCAAGTCAAGTAAACAGTAAGAAGTAAAAAAGAAGACTGGAGGTAGCATGAATGTGAATGATTAGGAAAAATTTCTCTTAGGATGAATTATCTTCTACGCTTAGCAAAATTATTGTTAAAATTGGCTTGTGTTCTTGCGGAAGACATTTTTTTCTAGATAGTAGTTCCATTTTAAATAGGTACCTGTTATCCTGACTTTAGTGATCACATGCTGAATCTATAAAAAGGGCTTCTGACCATTATTCTTTCTTACTTTAGCAGCATGCCCGTATACCTTCCTATACCTTCCTTATGCATGTGTTTGCTTTTGTTCCTTGACTGTTAGGATGTACTGATCTCCTTTCATAAAAGCTTATCAAAGAGTTGCTCCTTGCCTGTCCTTAGTGTGTAGAAGTGTATCATCAGGCTGGCCATGGAAACACTTGGACATGCCTGCATATAGGCCACCTGCAGGCATCTCCTGTTTGGGAAGGCAATGCCTGATCCCCTGGGCATCCCCTTCATTTCATACTCCAGTGAGCAGTCTCAGCAATACATCAATACTAATGTCTCTTCCTGGGTGGATCCTCCTGATCACTTGTCTGTCTCAGGGTCAGTTCTAGTGTTCACTCCCAAGAAGTTCCTACCTATTGTTCTTTCATCCTACTACCCCAGATGCTGCACTGCCCTTTACATCCCTGCATCCCCAGCTCTTGTCCTCACTAATCCTTGTCTCTTTTTTTCCTTCCTCTGCTCACCCATCTGTCTATTTTATCTTCATGCTTTTCTCAGCTCCAGAGCTCATTTTCTCTCTCAGCTCCTCTTCTCTGCCTACATTTGAATCAACTTCTTTCTTTGCCCCTTGTAGACACAAGACAGAGAATGAAGGGAAGGCAAAGATCATTAAAAAGGATATAAAACCCTTTCCTGACCTAATTCCATGTGACAGCACTCAGAATTCCTCAAACCATACCAAGTGTGAACAGATTGGTCCATAGAACTGACCTGATAAAATGTAATATGTTGTCAATTGTCTACCATGAGCTGCAGTTTTCCAAGGTTAATTATTTTTTACCAGATTCATAGGAAAGTTAATAATTGTTGCTCTGAAATGAATTTCGTGTTCCTAATCTATAGCCCAGCTTAAAAAATGACAATTAATTATTTTGAATATGGGTGTTTTCTTTTTTATCATTCTCAGAAATGGCTGAACAATTTTGCTCAATGCTTTGTATCAGTCAGCTTGATATTAGGAAGCTGTAAGTGGAACTTGTTCACCTAGTATTTAAAGCACATGTGCAAAGGAGTTTTCTAGTCTAGTGCCTGCCAAGCTGGAAAGTAAGTTGAAAAGCCATTTCTTCTGCAACTGCCTTGCTACCCCTTCCCTATTAGAGTACAAGGCTTATAAGTGTTTTTATAGTCCTGATCAGTCAGAGAATCCTTATATTGTGCCTGCAGACAATTAGAGCCTCCTCTGTGTAGCCTGTGTAACTGTTAAACTGTTTGGGGTTTCAGAGAATGCACTAAGCATGTGCATCATGTGTGTGTGTTTGAAGCCCACATTTACATCCTGTGAATTTTTGCTGCACGTTTCAGAGAGGCTTCAGTCTAACTCCAGATGCAGAGGGGCTTAAAGGCTGTCTTGTCTTTATACTTGCCTGTCAAGTGTCATGAATCCTTATACTTTTACTGACCGTACCAATGTCAATTTACTTAGGATGCAGTTACAGGATGTTGCTGAATTTTCTTAACCTCCAGCACTGAGACAGAAATTTAACTTAAAGGACAGAAGTAGTTTGAACAGTGACTATAAATAATACACACTCTTTTGTGTAATTAAATAATTGGTATTTTCCCCCAGATTTAGTTATAAATTACTAAAGTTAATTTAATTTTTTTAAAGTTAAGATTTCTGTAACATTGCATTCAATAACTTTATAGAGGACCACCACACAAATCTGAAGAGAATGTTTTCAGTTTATAATGAACCCCTCCAATTTAGATTAGTCATGTAAGTAATTTCATGTGTTCAGAGAAAATGTACAAAGGTTTTGTTTTCTTTTCCCTGTGTTTTTTTCCTGAAACTGGCTTTCTGTGGCAAGTAACAAAGTATTAGCATCTTTGGTGCTGATACTAATAATTCTCAACGTAACGCAGAGTTTTCTGAGGCCTCCCTGCAGACAGTGTGAAGGCTTCTTGTTTCACTTCTTAAAATTTATTAGTATTCAAGTTCAGTGAAGTCTAGATGAATAATTGCAGAAAATAAACACCCCTAGGAAGTATGAACAAGGTGAGCTATAGAAGCTGCTCTTACAGTGAAATCAGATGAGATCCACATTTGGTTCTCTTTCATGTTTCTCTTGTGATTTTTCAACGGGAAATGGTACAATTAAAATGACCATTTTTAGTAACATGCTGTAATTGCCGCAGAATTAGGACACAAACCATTGTGAAGCAGGAAAAAAAAAAAAAAAAAGGCTGAAAATGACCATCAAGGACACTTTAATGAACGCTTGAACGCACCTCAAATGAAAAGCAGATGTTCTTTGTTAACTTCAGCAGTAAGCCTCCTGTTCCGATTGAGGAAAGTGTACCTTCATAAATTTTTTTATGTTCAATAGATAATATGTCAGAGATATGTGTCTGTACTTTTCTGAACCTTTATGGCATATTTAATATCACTGATATAAATAACAACCCATGGCACTGGAATTTTATAATTTGAACAGTAGAGTTCTTTATTTACGAAAGCCCTGTAACACAGTTTGCTTAGCAAATGGAAAGTATTTCTGAACAGTAACTGCTGAAAAACTACAAAAAAGGACTATTTCCTTACCATTTCACTGCACCAGGAGGAATAAAATGATGCTGTAAATAGATTTTCAGGAGAGTTTTGAGTTTTTAGATCATAAATACCATTTTTTAGCTATCCATTCTCAAAGTTTTAGTGGGACTGCCTATGTCTGGCAAATCAACCACTGACAGGAAACTAAAAATTCCTGGGAGAACTAATCACAGTATCTATGTGCATGTGTGTATCTGTATCAATACATACTTAGACATTCAGAAATATGTATCATTGTTTATGAAACTCTGGACCTTAAAAGCATATTGGCTCATGGAACACCTATAACTGTTAAGTCAGGTATTAGGTGCACCAATCATCCCTCTAAGCTTACAGCCCTACTGTAAATACAACTTCACAGATGTTTCTGGAGGGTAACAATGGGAAATCTTTAGCCTTTAAGGAATGGGTTTAATCAGAGATGTCCAGAACTGATTCTGGAAACCTATAGCATTTTATAGGTTCAGCACTGGTTTCTCCAGGTTGTCAAGTTGTTCTGCAGCACATGGTGTGTGGCCAGCTGAATCCTTAGTAGGTAATGAGGGTCCTGTCCCTGCCCAGAAAGGATACAGATAATTTTTCTGTGTCCTTTCTTCCCTTTCCCATCAGGAGAAGTGGAACTAGAGGCACAGAGAAGTCATGGTGAAGCTATCCGCTCTGTTTCATTACCTGTTGAACTGTGTTAGTGGAAGTACAGGGTGAGCTTCTGTTTGTTTTAGCTGGAGCTGAGGAATGGGGAGAAATAGCCAGCTTCTTGTAGCTGTCCCTCTCCACTGTGTCTGAACATAGTTTTAGGATTATGTATTTAATATTATTTCATGAATTAATGATGTAATATGAATCATTACAATCTGCCAATCAAGGCCTACTGAATGGAAATGTAATGTAGCATGCCAAGATCTACTTGGAGGCAATTTGATTTATGGCTTATTGACTAAGATGTTACCATTTTCTTCTGAGCTTTTAATATATACTACATAAGGCTTTATCAAGGTACTTGTTCTATAATAAGTCATGTAGGAAATTTGAGAGACTGGCATGCAGTGGCTAATACTAAGCAATGTGCTAGAGCTACAGGTTCTTTTTTCTCTATGCATTAATTCTGTAACTAATATTTCTTTATTTGGCCATATTTGAACAGTCAATAGCTTAGGATGTTACGATTATAGGAAAATGCAGTTTGGAAGGCAATCCAGGAAGTCCCTCATCCGACCTGCTGCTCAAAGCAGGATCATCTATAAGGTCAAACCAGGTGGTTCAGAGCTTTTTCTAGTCCAGTCTTGAAAAACCTCCAAGTCTTTAACCTCAGGGTGAAAAAGATTTTCGTATTATCCACTCTGAAACTCTCGAGGTTCAGCTTATGCCTACTGTCCCACATCCCCTCACCAGGCATCAGTGTTAAGAGCCTGGCTCTTGTCTTCTTGATTACCTCCTTGCAGGTACTGGAAGGAGGCAATTAAGTTCCCCTTAAGCATGCTAAACTTGGTAGAGTTTGCCAGATTTAATCCACTGGCCAAGCCACATATTATTTTGAGGAATAAAGGTCAAATTTTAACTTTTAGACAGCTCCCAACAGCTCTCTGTTGGCATATTTAAGTCCTCCAAATATTTTGCCCTCTTGTTTGTATGTCAGTACCATGCCCTTCCGTGTTGGCCTGACATCAGTGAGTGGTTGCAAGTATTGTGCCCACAGGTTCAGCTTGGGGAGAACTAAAATGTTGGAGGGGATGGTTAGGTTGTGGATCCTCAGTGATCTCTGTCAAGCGCAGAAGGGTTTTGGGTTTGAGTGCCTCTTCATGCAATAGGAGTAATGTGCTACTTACATTAATCACACAAGGTTCCTTCAAAGGTCAGTGAATCTGTCCTCTCTTGTATTGTTTTCACTTAATCTATTCAGAAGAACATACTGTCTATGCATCCTTCTTGCTTTCTGTCTATTCACCGGGATTTTAAACTTTATAATGAAATTTAGATCTACAAAGCTATTGGAAATATAACTTTATCTTCAGAGAACTGCTGTTTTGCAGTTTTGCTGATCTTCACCAGATTATACCACTTATCCTACTAAATAGTATTTCATAAACCTTGTAGGACATCTGCTACTTGCCTTTGATTGCTACCTGGGTTGCTCTGCATTTCTTTAGCACAGTTAATATTTAACACAAGAGGTCTGAAAAAATGTTCATACTGTGAAAGTGGTTTGTCTGTTTTTATGAACAGTTTATTTTTTCAAATTAGTGATTCTTTGCTTCCTGAGACTGTATTTCAAAGTTGCCATTGGCTGTCTTTGTTCCTTTGCATTCAAAAATATTTTGTTCCTGTCTGAATTAAGACTGGGTTTGAGGGAGTAGGTGGGGACATTCCCATACATCCTCAATGAGAGTTTAAGGGCGTTTTACATTTGTTTCAAAGTAAAATGTCAAAATTGACCAAAAATAAGCATTTTCTATATCAATCCCATTTTTCACATTTCCCATTTGAAACAAGAGATCCTGTGTATGCCTAGAGAAAAAAAAAAAAAAAAAGAAAATCTGTTACTTACTAGGCAGTAGTTCAAGAATACAGAACTGACCTGTCCAGCTGTACTAATAAGTTTGCATTCAGCAGTTACAGCACGCCAGAAACTACTACTACTACTACATTCATAGGTATTTTTGGAGCCTTGCTCATCTGTCACAACTTTATGCCTGGCTCCAGTGTTTCTGTCCTTACAGGGCAGCTGCAGACTTGTGGCTGGGTTGTGTAAAGCTGAGTCTCTCTTAAAGCCTTAGTGAGGTATATCCAGCAGATCATTTCCAGCACAAACTGTTGGCAGGAAACATGAAGAATTCCTTGAGATTCTCTGATAGTTTTATGTTTGGTATTTAGATATTTTATTTCACAATATGTAATATTTTCTACTGTAAAGACTCAATTTACTATGGCTAAATGCAGAGGTAGAGACTTTTTGATTCCTGCATTTATGTAAATGAGCAGTCTAGCATTTTGTTCTCATCCTTGGAAGACTTGTAAAAGATTTAGAGTCACCCTAGACTGTGGAATGATGTACTAGATGGATGGGCAGAGAAGCATGAGAAGGGAAAGGAGCAGGTCTCCAGGTCCTTCTGAATCTCAGAAGTTGTAGTCATTTAGATTTGGTGATAGCTACTGTTGAACAGAATCTACGTGTGGATAGATGGACAGTTAGCTCTTTGATCAGATTAGCTGACTTACGTTTGATTGCATCCCTGCAGTGCCTTGGGAAGGCTTCAGTCAGCAACATGTAACCAGCCCAAGTTCTACAGATTTTTTGACCAGTTCTAACAAAGAATCCCTCCCATGCTGCAAGCAGGAAAAATATTCATGTTTTGGTTCCTTTCTATTTAAAGTAGTATTTTTCTCCAGTGTAACTGAAGTTTTGTTGTTCATTATGCCAACTACTATGTCTCATGGAGAACTGAGGTCACGGAAATCAGCCGGGAAGGACTTCACAGCAGCAGGAAGGAGTCCAGAAATGGCAGTAAAACTGTGGTTTTTCATTTGGTTATTAAGGTCTATGAAATTTATGTTTGACTGAACAAACGTACTCGATATGGATTGGTACCTTAAGGAAAAAATATCTGGGATTGTTCCTGTATTTCAAGTTGTAGCAATTAAAAGCATAAATTCATGTGCTATTGCTTGTTACTTTATATAAAAGCCAGACTGAAATACTGATTCATGTGATTTGTGGTAATGGTAAAATATCTACTTATTTGGGAAGCCATTCTCTGGTTTAATTTATATATTTTGAATAGGTCTAGCAAAGCTTATTCCAATGTCATGAAAAAAGACGTTCTTTAAGTGATAGTAGTACAGAAAAGTTATGTTCACAGAAGTAGATTTCAGAAGAAATCTTAGATAAACCTAATAAGCCCTAATTGCTCAGTAACTTAGGTACAAATGCAGTTTTAGAAATGAGTTTTGATATACATTTAACAAGGCCAATACTACATGTATTTCTTCTATTTCCACTTAGTTCCTGTGTGTTGTGATTCAGCAATGCACGCATGCAATAGGCAGAGCTTTATGAAAACATTAACTGGTGCACTCATTAGTGCCAGATCCCAACTCCTTACTAGAAGATGCAGAATCAGCAGTTAGGAAAAGAACTGGATTTGCAAGCTCAAATCACAGTATTTCCATACTCTACTGTGGTGATTTGACTGTTTTAGAGTACATGGAGCCACTATTCAGCCACATGGCAGTGTTAAAATTTGCATGTACTGGTGTATTGCATGAAAACTCTGACTGCTGAAGTTTGGAGCTGAAGGTGGCTGAAAAGAATTTTCTTAAAGAAAAGAAACCATGAAAATGGGAATTCTACTACTTGGGTATACTTCTGATTCCCACCAAATCTTATTTGAGTCTTTTTTTTCTATTTGTGACTTGCTGGAATTTTATCATACAGGCTGGGAAAGCATTATAACAAGGAATAGAAATCACAGATTATAATTTAAATCTACAGTATGATTGCTATTGCAACATTGGATATAGATGTCTGCTGAGGTTTTGGTATAAGAATACTAGTTCCTGGAGCAGGGGGGAAATGAAGCTTGTAACTTAACAGGAAAAATAAATAAAAGGTCCCACTCTTAAAAAAAGTCCCTCTGCCCCTAAACCCTTAAAGTCTGGATACCAGACAAAGTATTTCATAATTGATGTTATACTCCAGTAAGTCGTTGTGGAAATGCAACTTGAAAAAGAAGGAAAGAAGTGTTTTCTGTATTTTTCCTGGATTTTATATGAAGCAAGGAAAGTCTTAGTCATGTAATGTCTCATGTATATTTTAGCTTGGTTTACTTGAGATCTCCTTACAGAAGATAAGTGGATGGAGAACTTCATTAGTTCTTGAAGGACAGAACAAATTATTGAATAATCAGCAGAGATCTTACCTCCCAGCTGTTTGAATTAAATAAGCTGTAATAAAATGTACACAAATCCTCCCAGAGATTTAAGTAGATAACTGTGCCTGAGGAAGTTTACTTATAGAAAAGAACATCTTAATTTCAGTCCACTGTCTCTGAAACTCATTTCATAGACTCTTGGAATATTTAACTCTTGTAGAAATTATGCTACTGAATTCTGGGCACCCTAGTCAGAAAACATAGCCGCTTTTATTTTCCCAAGACACGTATATTTTTGTTTGTTTGTTTGAAAAGAAATAGAGGGAAGAGGCTATCTTATAAATAACAAAAAATATTTAGTAATAATTTTTCTTAGGAGTTTTTGCAAATCCCCGCTAGAATAAAAGACATCAAATTATTCCTTTTGCAAAAGCCAAAACATTAATCAGTAAGGCTATTAAACTGTGAGACGCTAAATATAACAGTCAAGAAGGGAAGAGTACCTACATCTCTTAATGACTCCTGAATGATTCATTTATGTTAGTGTAAAATTAAACACCTACTTCTTATACAAAGTTGAGGAACGGTTTGTGTTTACAATGTTAAACCAATTAACAGAGCAGCAGCAAGAAAGCCAAATGACACTGTATTTGTTCAGCTTAAGAATGGGATGGATAAAAAACATGAGTAACAATATTGGGAGGGTCTGAGACATATTTTAGTATGAGGTAACCAGTGAGTGTGGAAGTGTAAATCCTTCGGAGAACATATGTGAAACTCCGGTTTCTACATTCTTCCTGTGAGTCACTGAGAAGGCGAGCAAAATCAGACAGATATGGTATATTTGGATTTTCAAAAATGGTTTAGATTGTCACAAGAAATAATTCAAGAGACATGTTGCTGCTAAACTTCTGTGTGGATTGAAAAAGTATCCTGTAGAATAAAGGGCAACCAGCAATAGGAGATTGATACTCACCACGCAAAACCTTAAGCATCTATGATAAAAGTACTTTGATAAATGCACGTAGCAATCAACTAAAAATAAGATGAATGGGGAGATGGCAAATTTAAGACAAGATGATTTAGATGAAAAAATTAATAAAGGGAAAAGAACTCCCATGGGACCTGATATAACTGGCAAATGTGATGCAAACTATTTGGTAGGACTGTGTGGGCTGTTCTCACAGAGAGATTTGATCATCCATTTGTGTAGCTCTGCTCACAGCACGGCACCAATCAAAAACTAAAATGGTTTCACTGATACTGGAAAATGTTTTTGTGTAAGTAATAAGCCTGCGTTGCTCATAGAAGAAAAAACACTTTTAAAGTTCAGAAATATTTAAAAGGGTGTTAACAAAGTTAATTAATAAAAATATTTTTTATTTATGTTACATAATTCTTGTGCTTTAGAAGGCAAATTCATGGACAACTCTTGTTGTCCTAGAAGAATGATTGATATTTCTCTGATGAAAAAGTCTGGTACCATCAGACAAACTGCAAAGCTACGGTGCTACAGCAGGCATTGTCCTCAGAGTTTGCCAGTAAACATGAAAGTTTCTAAATGAGAATATGCTTGTGCCTATACATGTCATTAGAAAGTGGAAGTTCAGATTGCAAACCCATCAATTTAGCTTTTGGATCTCGCATATTTACTGTGTGCAAAATGACACTTTTGTCTTATCTGAAAAGATACAACCTTCACTATTCATATTAATTCATAACTGATTACCTGAAAATGAGCTAACTACTTAGACTTGTATGGTTTTAGTGTCCTAGCCTAGCTAAGTGCTTCTGAAGACTTAAAGCTCAAAACTCAGCCCACTCAAAAAGCTTGTTAATGGGTCCCACATGACACAGCTATCAATTTTTTAGTATCAGATATACATGCTGTATCCATTATAACTTTCACTTAGGGGCAGGCTTGCCCTAACTGTACAGAAGCTTATAAGGCTTTGCTCTTATTTTTGGCCTGAAAGAAAGGAAAAATTAACAATGTTAGATGAGAGTGCAACTGTGTATTGCAAAAGACAATGTTCGCTATGTGTCAGGCAGAGGGAGGGCCTGATACACTGCAAAAGCTTGCAAGATTCTCTCTCTGTTTTTAACATTTCCCAGGTTGTTTAAATGTGCATTGTAAGCAATGATAAAATGACAAGTTATCATTGATCTGTCCTTTCCTCCATCTCAGAGGGATTCATTAAATAATGCATGCACCCATGTGAATTACCCTCCTTCACTATACTATCCCCAGACCATTAGCCAAATATAGCAACAGCAGCATCTTTCAACCCCTAAAAACCCTTTGGCTTTCATTTAATTAAATTATCCCATTATGAAAACTCTTATAATGAGATTAAATTTAATTATTTATTAGACACTTATTTGCACTAGGGAACCTATCAATTATGCATGGTTGTGCTAAACATTTTTCAATCCATCACCTTTTCTTTTCATGGAAGGTGCAATTTATTAAGTGCAACTGAAGTACTGTAACAGAAGAGCTCTAGGAGAAATGTGCATGCCACCCTGGTTCAATTAATTGCAAATGTAATGGGAAAACAGAAATATGAAAATTTAGTCTCTCTCCTTTTGAAATACAGCACACTGAATAACTGCATATTTTGCAATTATTTGGTGCCTCTCATTTTTACATCCTATCAGTAAAGTTCATGGACAGTCATTCTAAATCATGATATTGGTTGTATTTTGTGTGTTAATGATTCCTAATTGTACACAAATTCAGATGTAAAGAAATATTTGGAGCACTATGCCTTGTGGCTATGTACATACAATAATTTCTTACTAGAAGGGACTAATATTCCCTTAATATAAATTGGTCAATCAAAAAGATAAAATATTAGGCAAATTGGTAACGCATATGACCATAAAACATCCTCACTCACATATCTTCTTGATAAGAATTTGGGTATAAGGACAAAAACCTAAAAGCTACCAATAATTAGTTCAAGCAGAATGACATTTTCTGATGAATGTTAAGAAGATATAAATGTCAATACAGATCTGGGCTTTTCTTTTATAAGACCTTGTCAATATGTAATTAATTATTCAACTGGAGTTCTGTGTGGCTCAAGGAAGCATTTCAAAGAGCTTTCTTTTATAAATTGCAAAGTCATCATAAGATTGCTTTTACTTGTTTCCTTTCCTTTTTTTTCACATTTAGAAATAGCTTGTGTCTAAAAGCTTATAGGCACCTGCGATGTGGCATATGCAGTGTAGTGATAAAGTGAGGAGGAGGCTTTTTAGTAGCAGTAGACTTTAGCATATGCTTTTAATACATTACAAAATTCTGCCTTGCTTTAAAAGTGCTCGTTTTTCATGTTCAGATTTGAATGGGGGTCAAACAGAAAGATTTATGTCCTTTTTTTCCTCACTTATGCATGTAAGAGGATGTTTGCTTCATTAACTTTGAAATTCACTGACCAAGTAGGCTGCATATTTTAGAGGATTTAAGTAAATGTGCCCCAAAGTTCACACAAATTGCTACAGAGCATTTCAGTCCTCATCTTGAAGGAATGAGACATGATTCATCTGTTAATAAAAACCAAAGGAGTACTGCTTGTATTTGGCAAAACAGTCGTATTTTGTACTTACGACTTTATCAATGTCACTGATTGTTATTATTTGGTACTTTCTTCCTGAAAGTCAGGACAGTTAATTAAATCACATTGTGCCCTAGTGGGCTTGATAGGATGGTTTTATTCCTGGGAGAGAGATTACATTAGGACAGCTCTCCAGACGATATTCAGAACTTTTGCTTTTTGGTATGATGCTTTTGCCAGCCAAGCATTTAGCTCTCATTTTCCAGAATAAATACCCATCTTCCACTTGCATAAATATGCTCCTGTGTAAAATTGATATGTAGTTACACAGAAATATATTTCTTCTGTTGAAGTACCAAGGTCATACATGAAGCGAGTGGTGGTATCATAACTAGTAATTTGGGTTTCTGACACTTCCTCTGCAAAATCAAACCTCTGAATGAAGCTTAAAAATAGTATCTAGACCAAAACCTTTGCAACATTGCACTGCAATGAGATTACCATTTGCAAACCTTTGCAGGGTGAAAGTTATAAAAAGTGAGTTACACCTGATGACATCTCATACAAAAAACAGCATTTTAATATATTTTTCAGTAAGTTACAGCCAAAACTTTATTTTTAGCTTTGGCAAAGATTGATATAGTTTGCATTCTGAAACCTTGGTGCTGCAGTTAGCTGTGGAACAGCCCATCTTAGTCTGTGTTGGGGGCTTGTAAGCTGGCAACAGTTATTCTCATTTTTCCCCTTGTATTTTTAATCAGTTGGCAGCTTTGAACTCTACTTTGAAATCTCCTTCAAGGATCATGTAGACTACATGCTACAGTATGTTAGCAAATAATTTCATATGCATAATTGAGACATGAAAATGAGATTAAAATTAAAATGAACATGAAAAAGCATGCTTGAGAAATAACATGTCAGCCACCTGCCTAAATTATAGCTTTTTAAATTATAGTCAGGCCAGATGTACTGCTAGGTGTGCTCAATTGTTACACCTACATTACATGAAGGTTTGAGTGTTTGCAAATTGGCTGTGGTTGCAAGTCTCCATATACTCCTCTCTGCCTTTTACATGTTGTAATATTTTTTTTCAAGTGAAACAAGAAGGGTGAGCCTTCTAGAAGCTTCAGATGCTGAAGCATTAAAGAAAACCTACAACCAGCTTATTGTAGAGGAGGTTTTTTTGTATTGGAGCAAGTTTGTTTTGTTTTGTTTTGTTTTTCATATACAGCTTTTCAATACTTTGTATACAGGTTTTGACAGTTTCACCTAAGCAAAGACATATCTGAGGGTAAACAGAATTTCAGTAATGAATTCATCAATGGTATAAAAATCTTGTACAAACGTTTTTCATCAACAGCTTGTTAACAGCTTAAACTTCAGTAACACCCTTTTATTTTTGTATTTAATAAAGAACACAATAAGATACTGCATAGCTAACAATATCTTAAAAATCTACTAATTTCAGCTCTGTACACTTTGGAGCTTTAATTTTAACACTGATAGGGAAAACACATGATGTGGCCCAGTCTAGTTCATTATAATCTTTGGTCTCATGTCTTTATTTGTCAAGAACAACTTGAATTTAGTATGGTTCTGAATTAATATGATTTTTAAATGTTTTGAAATAAAGATATCAAGTTTAGTAATAATATTTTCACCTTTGTTGCTTATTTAGTGCTTTTCCCTTCCATAACTGGTATGCTAGAAACAGGTTTCTACAGAGAACTTAAGATAGGAGTAAAAATAATGTTGTATAAGGGAAATTATGTTACAAAGGAAAAGCTTGTTAAAAAACAGAGAGAAACATGGGGTTTCAGAAAATAACAGGATACAGTAACATTTTTAGGACGCTCTAAATGCAATGACTTTTCAGCTTTTTTATTCTTACGGCTTTTAAAATATTTTTAGACAAGTGAGACTTTGTTTAGTTTGGGTGGAAAGACTCCTGATTTGAGATTTGATTGTTTCAGGAAAAGATTCAACACAGCACTGATAATTTTCCCAAAACAGATAAGCATAGCTGGAAATAATGAAGACATCAGTCATTAAGCGAGGACGAAAGACTCTTGCTTCCCCTATTTCTGATTCAAAACTTTTACCCCATAATTTTAGGCCCTCAGGTTGCCAGCACCCTTCCCTTTTGCCTTGAAACATGCTGACAGCCTAAGGCTTTCCAGCAGGCTGTGTAACGAGGCCCTTTCAAGACCTACTGGGTGGAAAACCAGGTTATTCATGAGCTCACACGTGTTGTCCATTCTTATGGCTTTTAATTCTTCTGTAGTAGTCTCATCCTTCATTGCACTGATGTGGTGTCTTTGATTTTAGTTTTTGGGTTTCATGAGAGTAGACTGAAAGAATAGGTGAAAAAGGAAGGTCTGTTTCATTAATACCATTCTTACTCGTGATCTGCTGCTCCGTGGTGAAGAAGACAAAGGCAATAGGACCCATGAATGAGACAGGACAGTCCAGCTGTGTATATTATCAGTTCTGAGATTGAAAAAAGGTTCAAGCAATACATAAGAAGAGACTTCTTGATTGCAGCCATAGCCGGTCCCTGTTAGCAAGCAATGGACAGTGAAACTGGGGAAGGGTTTTATGCCTGTAGTACTGTTCTCCTTCCTTTAGCAGCTCTATAGGATGAACCTGATTTCTTGAGATACAGCTTTGGTTGTATAGGTGGGTACTGAAAGGATTTCCTGTGTCAACTGACAGATCTTACCCTCTGGGGAAATGTCTTTCTATGTAAAATGAAGTTGCCTTGTCAGCAAAATCAAGAAGTTTATTAAAATAGCTGAACAGAACTGTAAATGGAGATCAGGCAGTTTCTTGTTATAACCTGGTTTCCTAAAGAAAAAAGGCTTTTGCAACCACATTCTTTGTACATGTCTGTCTAACTGTATGTCCTCTGATAATAACTTTTCAATTTGTTAGGTAATCTCAATCCAGTCTGACAGAAAGCTACCAGCCTTAAATATGACACAGTCCTTTAATTTTTATGAAAACAGAAAGATGGGTTGTGGAGAATGTGTGTAGCTGTCCTTGACTGATGAGAGGCTAGAGACAAATGTAAGGGTAGCCATCTGTGAAACTAGGACAGGGCTGCCCTGTACTGACTATGGTAAGGTTGGAGACATGCAGGTCTTCAGTACAGACAAACTGCCTTTTGACCCTGAGGGTGCTGTTGGTGGGCACAGCTTGTTGTGTGTCCCTCTCCACAGACTGGGGTTTGGGTAAGAGGTACCTGCTCGGTCTGTATCAATCCTCAGCCATTACACCCTCAGCGTTCCCAAGCCCAGAGAATGCACTTTTGAGCAACTTGCATCCCAGAAGCCAGACTCTTTGCTCTTCAGAGCTACACCTATCTCATCAGAAACCCTCTCTTTCCCTTGATTCTCTTCACTTAATCCACCCCATGATCTTCTCTGCCAGTTTCCCAGCTTGGAGGCTCCAAACCCATTGCAGCTGCTCCACCACTAGATTTCAGTCTGGGTTAAGGTGCTGCTTTGAGCCAGCTGTGTTCCTGCTGGCTGCCTGTGTTCACTGCCTTTGCCTCTGTGGTCACTGGATTTCTTGAGGTTATCTGTGTGAGGAAAGAAGTCCTCCCTTCCCCCACTCTTGGTTTTCAGGAGATGTAAAAAAACTGCTTAGAAGCATCAACTTTGAAAACTGAAGCCTATGAGCTATAAAACAGAGGGAATCTCTGGCAAGACCCTGTAAGTAACTCTAAGCCTGTAGTTCTCTCTACTCACAGCCTTCCTCTAAAATACCCTGGCCGACCTTCCTGGAAGGTTGTGGGGAAAGTTCAAATGTAGTCAAATGCAAAAATCTTTCATTTATAAGTTGGTGTCATTAGTTTCTGGGGGAGGAATGCCAAAACCCAGTTTCTGGGGACTGCTTAATGACTTATTCTAGTTTTAGTGGGTCTTTTGATGCTACTCTTTTTGGTAATTGTACTTTTAATTATTTCAGATTGTCCCAGGATACTGATTTTCTGTGTGTCTAAATAGGTATTTCAGCAAAGATATTAATGGAAATATCCTTAGAGATGAGGATTAGGAGCAGTGCAAGCAGTTTAGTAACTTTCATTAGGCTGGGGACTTTTTCTTCTGGGTATAAAATACCACTGGAGCACCCTGAAGTATCTATATGAAAAGACTGTATGTCCCTTCTTTATTTATAGATTGTAGAGTGGGAAATGCAGACAGTTGGAATTAGACAGTTATTTTAGATGGTGAAAAGCAGGAGGGAAAATTTCAAATTAGATTGTGAGAATATGTGACTTATTCAAATTAATAGGAACTGCATAATGTAGTCTCTATGCACCACTTTGAAAATTTCCCTGGGTGCTATTTTATGAATATTTATGCAATCAGAAATAATATGCAGACAATGAAGCAAAAGCCAGTGTAAATACAAAGCAATCACATAATTTTACATGGTTTTAATCACTGAAATAAACTCCACTTCTGTCCAGAAATAAAAAATGCATATGAATGAAGTAGTTAAAAGAAAACCCTTTCAGCAATTATTCAAAAACAAAAATTTTTTTTTATTTAATTTCTAGTGAAGTCACTAAACCTGCTTGCACTTTTAACAAATATGTTTAAAATCCATAGGCCAGTTTACATTATAAAAAACCAAAATACAAATTACTGCATCACTCAGGAGGAGAGGTTTATGTCAACTGGATCACCAGATATCAAACAGCCTTTTGATAATGTATCAAGAGTCTTCATTTGATCTCAATATTGGGTTAAACTAATTCTTTGTATTCTGAAGACTGTACCTGCACTGAAGGATGATAAGAGAAAGGTGTAAGGGGTAAAAGGAAAAGCCTGTGCTTTTGCTTGAGAACCCACCTATCCACAGTGTCTTCTGACCAGTTACTGCTGGCTTACTGAAAGACACAAGGTGCTTCTCATTAAGACGTGAATGTTGTTCATTTTATCATCCACCGGTCTTTAATTCAACAGTACAAATCCAAAGCAAGATAATTTGCAAGGCTCATGGTTTCTGGTCATCAGTTCAGAGAAAGAATGAAAGATGAGGCTGTTATGTAGGAAAACAAATATCATATGGTGTCTGCACCCACTCTAGAACTCAAGAGCTCCAGAACCAATTTCAACTGTTCAGTATTACTTTCAGTATTACTGAACCACCTTGGCTTTCCCAGGACAGATGCAGCAGGTCAAAGAATGACAATGCCTGCAAAATGAGAATAATTCTGAATCAATACAGCCCTTGAAAAATATGTCATGAAAAGCAGATATTTTGCAGCTGTCCTTGTCTGCCAAGTGGTTTTCACAGTTTGAAGTCTTGTCAAACCGAGCAGCCATCTTCTGCCAAATAATTCCATCACCAATTAGTCTGTCATGGGTTTTGTCAGTTCATCTTGACTTCTCTGGCCTATGGGCTGAATACTGGAAACAAAAGATCAAGAGAAAAGAAATGTTATGCTTTCTGTCTGTATAACACAGCTTTAACCCAAACATCCTCATATGCTGAAGTTGTGACGCAATGAAATTCCTCCCCAGGACCCCAAACTGAAAAAAGAAACAGTCACTTCTCCACTGGGACTGAAACATTCACACCTTTCCTAGCAAGACACAGCATAGGAATGGTTAAAGGGGTGAGGAGAAATATATAACAAAGAGAGAGAGTGATCCCCCTGCTTGTCACAAGCAAAATATAACCACCTTCTCTACCCTATGGGAAATATATGAGAATAAATTCCCTTGACAAATAATGCACGGTTGTTCCCCTAAGGAAGGAGAGTTTAAGCAGCTTGTGTAAAGAAACACAAATCGTGTAAATTGGGTGACCAAAGTGTAAAGTGAGAGAGGGTTGGAACTAGGTGAACGTGGGCATCCTGAGCTGTTGATGGCAGCTCATGTACAGCTGGAGAGCAAAACCTGTACCAAAAATGCCCTTCAGCTGGTATTGCCACTGGACTGTCCTCACTGCCAGGATAATTCAGGGTGCCAGTGATTCCTGCTTCAGTGGTTCAGATCAAGAGAGCTGATAGATTCAACACAAACAAGATCTAATAAATACATCTACTCCCTTCTCTTATCTTCAAAGTCAAAAGAAGGGAACTAAATTTCCAACACCCAATAGGCAGTCACCCCTATGTGAGAGAACAAGATCCATGGAAGGTATTTATATCATGGTTATGGGTGAGATGCTGGTGTGTTGGGCAGTGTGTTGACTTCTCTGATAAACATTTTATAGGAAGTACTTTCTGGAGCTAGCAATTATGTAAATGGAGAAATAATCAGATAAGGTGATCAGGATCGAAGAAGTGAAGCAGTCTTTCAGGGTGCAGTTATGAAGATGATAGGGATGAAATTAGCAGATTTCAGCTAATGAAGTCCAAATTGTAATTGCAGGCAGGTGAGAAAAACAAACAAATTTTAAATTATAAATCAGTATCTATGTTTTTTAGACTTGCAGGAAGTCAGACTTTCATTTGATTCAAACCAAATGTTTGTAAAACAACTTATGGGAAATTTTGAAAACACCAGTTTCTAGCAGTACCTCTTTTCAGAGGAAGAGAGTTCCCTAAAAAAAAAAGTTTTGTTTTCGCCATCAAGCCAAGGTACATTGCTTTGCTGCAAGAGATGCAGTATCCGGCCCTAACAAATTGTATTTGCAGGAGGATGTGGATGTTAAGATGTTTTCTGAATCCTGGCTTGCCTTAGGCATCAGAGAACAGTAGCCTAAGCACAGTGCTCAGCTGTGCAATGGGAGAAACGTATTCGGTATGCTCGGTGGCACTATTTAAGCCCCAGTTTCTTTTACAGGTTGAACATCCATTTGAACATTTCAAAGCATGCTTGTTTCTGTAAACTTTCTGTAAAAGGATGTTTCAAATTTATTTTTTTTTCTTTTTTAATTTCTATTTTGTAAATCCATTTGCATATTTCAGAAAACAAGCAAAGTAAAGAGTACATTCTTTGGGATTTTCAAATCATGGAGCTAATACAAGATCCATTCAAGTGAAGAAAATGTACTGCATTTACTTCTTCTTTCAATGGAAGCCATGCTGTGGAGATGTTAATTTGGATATCATTGCATTTAATGTTAGGCAGGGAAGGATGCTGTGGCTTATTAATTCTTCTGGGATGGAAGAAAAACAACACATTTTCATATGCTGAAGGAGATATTAAATGAATTAATAATTTCCTTGAGCACATGACACCTACATGGAAATCTTACAAACCTGGATATCACTATTTTTATTATATATTATCACATTTCCATTGATGTCTGCGCATGTACTTCCGTGTTTGTTGACTGTTACATGACATCAGTACTTTCTGATTGCTAATACTTTGCATTACTATTATTTCTCAGCTATTTTAGGGAAGATTTATTGATATTATACAAGGATATTTCTAGCAAAATAAAAGGTACACATTTGTTTGAATAGCAGTAAAATTGGAAATTTGGCAAGTATCTTTAAGCTGTGAAGTGCCGTTTTATGTCTTGCAAAGTTACAAGCAACCTTAGATGAGTGTAAAGATTTAGCAAATCAGTGTCTCAAGTCAGTCTCTTAAATCACTGTGATTTATTCTTTTTTTAGTCATAGCCGTGAATTTCTAAACCAAATGTAAACAGAAGTCTTAAAACCTCTTATTCAGGGTCTCTAAAGTCTGCTTTGCTTACTAAATTAATAGGAAACATTTTTGCTGCATATTAACTTACAGCTATTTTTTCATTGCCATTCCCTTCAAGTTGTTTTATGGTACCCATTCCAATTCTGAGAAACTGGTGTCTTGGCAGACTTCAATGCATCCAAACATGACAAGATAACTAGACCTGTTTCCTGCAACCTGGGCTGTGAGGGTAGGCTCCAACAAGCGGTACATAGCCCTTTTGAGGTCAGAATTACTATTAATGGGTACCGCAGTCCACCTTTGGATTGGACTGCAGGACCAGTGGCCTGGGCTCAAGCAGACCCCAACACTGGGTGACAGGAGCATCATAACATAGGACCTGCTCAAATCCATTCCATTCTGCACATTCATCAGATATGCTAAAAACAATTTTAGGCAATCCCATATTAGATTGATGTAAAAAGTAGTTGACCTAAAAGTTGTTAATCTGTGACGCATGCTGCATAACTATTTACTATTATTTACTTACTGACCAGAAAAACGAGCCAAATCCTGTAATTCATCAACTAGTAGAGAAAGATTTGTATAACTCCTGCTGTGCTTGGTATACCACATATGTCTGAGGCCAATTCCATAAAAAAAATTGCTTAATGTGAAGTTGATACTGTTTTAATTCAGGCCTGAGAGGTGCATACACAATATTTTATAGTATTTTGAAGGTAAAAATATGAATAGTGTTTTCTTGTTTAAAAACCCAACTAAAAACAATGAGGATTTTATGAGTGCGTAGAAGGGAGAGAAGAGAAATGCATGGTAGGGCTGTCATTGCTGGTTTGTGACAGCTTTTTCAGGTCTCACAGAGGAATGAGAGCCGTACATTGCCCATACTGTGCCCAGCTGAGGGGCAGCCACTGTCCATCCCTTGGATTTCCTCTCTTTCCAACTGTAATCACTACACAGTTCTTGATACTATTTCTGAATTCAAAACCATTACGGACACAGATTAAGGTTCAGGAATGTTCATTCTGAGCACTCGTTTTCCTTTGCATTGAGGTGTAGGTAAGCAATTCTTCAGTGGCTGCAAGGACTGGGATGCTTTGCTGTATGACCACAGCCCATTGGGCTTGGTGGAGCTGGCAGCAGCACTGCTGGTGTCCTCAGCTGGGAAATGGAGCTCTTGTTTTGTTGCAGGCCCCCAAAAGCATCATTTTCAGCATTCAGTCTTCAGCAGTTTAATTTTGACTTTGTTTCAATAAGCAGTCATCTGCAGCAGAGTACATTGGTGAAATATGTTTTAAACTAGTGCATTTTTAGGCTGCTAAATCTGCTACATGTTGCTAGGTGTCTCTAGGATTTGCTGCTTTCCAAATGAGCTGTTAAAAGTCAGCCTAGATACAAAAAGGTACTCTGCTTATGAATGTAAGGAAAATGGCACCGGACACACTGAAGACAAATAAGCATTTCTGAGTTGCACTCAACACATTCCTTATACTGATAGCTGCCAAATTAATTTTTTTAATCAAATTATATGAGTTAGAAAGAGTTTATCTCTGCTCAGCCACCTTTGTTACGAGTTCTTCATGCAGTTGTCTTCAGTTGTGTGTTTCTTTATTTTTTCTTCTCCTTATATTTCATTCTTCTGGTATCACTGCATAAGAAGTATTCTGCCTCTGCTCAATGTGTGGTACCCACACTGTGTCTCTCAGTTCATAAACTGGCATCCAGTACAAAGTGCGTTTTCATTGGTCTGTGCCTAGTTTAACAATGCAATTTAATGGAGATGGCTGTGTATAGAGATTCCTGTATTGTAGAAGGCAAGGCCCCCTTAAAGACACATTTTTTTAGAGCTTCTTCAGGTGAATCACTTGGGTGGATATGAATGCTTCAGTCTTTTCAGCATGCAAATGTGGTACAAGAGGGACATGGTATATAATTTGGGTTTTTTAGATAACTGGAATCAAAATTTTGCTCGTTCTTAATTCTTGCAAAACCTTCTTGAAATCCTTATTTTAACCTATTTCCCTCTAAATTAGTGACAGGTTTGTAGGGACAAAAGTTCTGACTGCACTCTGATTTTTTTTTTATTTTTTTTTTTTTGCCCCTGGAGCCCACGTTTGAAAAGGATCTGACATCTTATGTTCATGGGCTGAAAATATCGGTCTAAATATGAATTATTGCTTTAGGAATTATATATTTCTTTGGAAAGGTAGATTGTCAAGCAGGATACATATGTAGAAAATCTATATAATGCCATTAATTAAAAAAAAAAAAAAACCTTCTCTATTAGTAGCCTAAAAGTATTCAAGCAGTAAAACGAGTTTAAGCTTTGTTTATATTTTGGCTGCAAGAGATGCCTCTCTTTAAGTATTTAGATAAACAAACTAAAGCTGCTGTTTTCATTAGCATGTAACACAGAGCCCAGTTTCCTTACCTCAGAGAACATTAAGCTAAAATTCAGTGGCAGAAGGCAATTCATTCTCCTGCAAATATGAGTCATGATAAACCTTGCACTATGGTGAAAAAAAACCCCAACAAACCAACCTTCAAATTTCGTACCTATTGACATTGCTTAATAAAAACATCTCGAGTGCTGGTGCTTCTGGGTGTGTTTCCAATAGCAATGTGATTGCAAGGCTCTGTGGATAAAGTTACCAATCCTTTGAATTCTGACCTTCAGTCTAAAACAGCTTTAGAG
Source organism: Grallaria varia (assembly GCA_013396735.1). NCBI lineage: Eukaryota > Metazoa > Chordata > Aves > Passeriformes > Formicariidae > Grallaria > Grallaria varia. The sequence continues at coordinate 157,654 of VWZG01007630.1, forward strand.
GTTACTCTTTTTCCGATTTGCGAGATTGCAGAGAAAAAGTTAATGCTGCTGGAAGGAAGCGGGGGAGGGAGTTGGGCTTGGAGATGAGAACTGGGTCTTTGAAGCCATCTGAGAAGTTTTCCTCTGGCCTTGATTTGTAACAACAAATATTGGCAGTCTGACTCTGAGTAATACGAAGTTTCAAAATAGAGCATGCATCAATTGAAATTTATGTGAATACAATTACTACTGAGACCCAAATGATTTCAAGGGAGTTTGTAGCGTTGGGTTTGACAAAGTCTGGATTCTTAGGGGAGCCATAGCCATCAAAACCTGAGAGCTGGTTAAGCTCATCATCTGTGTCTATGAGGAGGGGAAACCTCAAAACTGAGTCCCTCCCTAGACACATCTACTGGAAGTGTCTTTCTCTCCTGAAGACGAGGGTTGGGATGATCACCTTAAACTAAATGCTTCATTATATACGGTTATAGATAGGTAAAAATCTAACTCCTGCTGAAAAAATAAGGGTCATGGTATAATTAAGGTTCAAAGGAATTTATTGGGTTAACTGTCTTAAAAACAGTTTGTAGGAAAAACCTTGATGCAAGTATAAAATAAATCACCTGTTTTAACTTAGACTTACACTTCGTCCTTTTCATTACAAGGCCCACAATGTGGAATATTTATGCACTTCAATTTTAGAAGATACTTCACTCTTCCTGATCACTGTAAGAAAAATATTTGTGACTGAATGTTTCAAAGTTAGGGACATACATATTTACTGTATTCAGCTAACACAAGATTTGTAATTTGAATGTGTGTTTATGAGTCACTTATATTAGTCATAAACACAGATTTGTCTTAATAGTTTGTGAAAGTGAGCTTGGGTTGCTGTTTCACCAATTTTCTTCCTAATTCTAAATGCTTTAATTAATAATTATCTTCTCTATATAATTTTCTTCATTCTTTTCTGCAGCCTTGTAAGTCAGCAGCTGAAAAATTATGCAGCAATTGACACAAATAACTAAAATACAGTAATGATCCACTGCTCCATCTACTGTTGAGCAGTGACATGAATAATGCTTCAGGAAAAAATACGGAATGCATTTAGGAAATAATAACAAAATGGAATTTGCAACAAATAAACCTATTGTTGCTGTGGTTAGCGAACAAACATATTTTTCTTGCAGAGAAAAGAATTCTGTGTATGACTCTAATTCAGAGCTGAAAAACAAAGGAACTTTCCATCTCCCTTTTCACCTTATAGGAAGCGCTGACAAAACTGTTTTTGTTCATGTTAGTGGAAAATAGTTGGAGAAAAGACAGTCTAGCATTACTGAGCTGACTCATGTTATACAGCTTGCTGTATTTATATCACTGGCAAAAATGTAAGTTATTGGTGTGAAAAAAATTGCAATGGTTTGTAAATTATCACTTTATTTGAGTAGCACTAAATGAAAGATGAGGAAGGCTTAAGTAGTCGTGGAAGGATGAACTATGGAAAAATGGCATGTGTGTGAAATGATGTGTTTTATAGTCTTCGCAGAACAATAGGACTTGATTATTTTGTCAGCTCAGTGGTAATCTCTCATTTGTAGTGCATTCTTCCTGCAACTTAGTCTTCTGAGGAACTATTGAGTATAGCATTTATCACCCGTTAGAGTGCTAGCAAGCTGCTCCTCATCATCAGTATTGTATTTGATTTTACTTATTCATTTTTGTAAGCAAATTATTATTCACATATAGCAGTGAAGAATGATTATTTTCAAATTTTAGGCAGTTCTGTTTCCATGCTGAGCTGGAATAAAAGCCTGAAAGTCAATTAGAAAAATTAGCTCTATCTCAAGGATCCTTATGGATTGCAATTTGCTCCTTTCATTTCACCCCCTGTCTTGCAAACAGATAATTCTACAAATAACTTTGTTCAAAGATGTTTACGTTGTCTTCAGCAAGTCTTCTTTTATAAACAGTTACTAACATGTTTCTGTATCTTTTGAGCTGAGGCCTTTGTGCAAAAAAGGAAAATGTCATTCTCACTGATTCTTAGGTACCATAGAGAGTATTAAGCCCCTCCCCCTCCCCATAAAACTATTGAACTTTATTGGAAAATAGAAAGTGGTTTTTGATAGTTCAATTTAATAGCTAAGACATTGCTTAAATGAGGGCTGATGTAGTTACAAAAGCTACAACAGTACTCTTAAATCTGGAGTAGAGCTCATAGCTCTGCCCTCAGGATGTCACAGACCTGGTGTGTCGATCTTTAGGGAAAAACTATCACTTTTGGGTAGAGCATCTACTTCAGATGATCTGGAATCCAAGGTTTATCAGTATTTTTGTGTGGCAATCGCAAGTATAATTACCCTCATTAGACTTTTAGAGGAGACAAGTAATGTAGGATGTTACAAATTACCAAAAGAGAGTTGGTAGTAGTAGATACATTTAAAACTTACCTTCGTGTGGAAAACTTCCCTGTCCAACTACTTATTTATTTTGCAGTTGGAGTACTGAGTGTATCTATAGCTTACACTATTCGTGCCTGTAAATATATATACACACCTTGTTCCCCCCTGTAACAAAACGCTTTTAAGATGCAACAAACCTACTGAGAAAAAACAAACATACTTTCATTTTGGAAAGTGAAAAATTGAGAAACACTACGGTATTTGCTTTCAAACTGGGCTTTGCTTCTGTGGACAATCTCTGCATTTGTTTATCATATCTGTCAAGAACTATTTCAGAATCATATATGTCATGCATTCATTCAAAAAGCTAAAGCACTGTCTACTTAGGATTAATAAAGACTACTATTTCCAATTTTAAATTATACAAAATTATTCTGTAATTCATACTGAAGTGGTGGATTGAAAACAAGTACAACTGCATGCAAACTAGCAAAATGGGGCCAGCAGTTCATATACATTTTGACTAAGGATAATGGCTCACGGCACACACTTTTTCTTATAACACATTACACATAAGACCTTAATTCGATATTAGTTTTATCCAGTATATCTTGAAAGAATATAAAGAAATTGGTCTTCTCAGTCCCACTGACAGTTTTTGGACAGAGCACTTAAAATCATTGATTTCTGTCATGTTTATTGTTTGTATTTACCGGGGTCTTTCTACTTTTGTTCACATGAGTAGCATGAGACAATAAGGGCTCCTGTCAAATGCTGCAAACTTCTGCTCCAGCCAGGGACGTCTCTAGGCAACAGCTGCTATGTGTAAGATAAAACTTGTATGGAGGCATAGGAGGGATATTGCCTGCTTCAGAGGGTTCTGACATTGCACTGCAGTTGTTATGGGAAGAGCCAGGCAGTGGCTTTCAGGAGGAATGGGATGCATCTTTTGCTTTAGTGAAGTGTGGTCTTCTTGGGCCTATTTCTAATATTAAATATTTCAGCAGTATTTCCTACTTAGAGAAAAACATGCGAACTGTTCTATAACACGTGTTGCATCTAATCTTTCTTAATTACTAGCACATCTGTAATTGTGGTACCTAAGTGCCTGGTAAATATTGTGTTCCAGGAGGACCCATTTTACCTGTGCTAAAACAAGTGTTTGACACTGCCTATGAAGTTAAAAACATATTGCATGAGTAATAGTTGTAAAAATATACCCGGTAGCTTGTTGTGTGCTGATATTATGTAATAGGCCTGGTCCTTTACTTCTTAGGACTCTTGAGATGCCAGCTGCATGAACAGAAATGCAGAATCAGGGCAAATTCAGGCATAATGTAAACACTTACAAATCCCACTGAAATCTCTGTCCAAACCCAGTGTTAGTGCAATTGTGGTTTGAAATTGATGTTGGGTGCCAGTGATCAACAACCCAGCCTGCCCTGACTTGGAATGCAGTTAGTTGGAAGAACAACATCACAAACTAAGCAAACAAAACTCTTTCAAGTAGGTTTCAAATCAGTGCAGTGCTCAGCTGTCATAATTAGATTACCTACTGAAATAAAAAAAAAGACCTGCAGTCACTTAAACCAAATAAGGATCTGGTCCATAGTATCAGCTGTAGAAGAAGTTCATAGGTTAGACCATATCATAGGGTAATGATATAAACTAATCTGAAGTCTGATCTTCAGACATCAGATAAAGAACTTTAAGGCACTGTTTAATGGCTGTATAAACACAGAGGACCCTACTTTATATCCCCCATCTAGATAATTTACATGGCTTCAGTTCCCATACTGCCTACATGCCATACTACAGAAGAGATTAAAAATTCAAAGCTGATTCTTTTTTTGCAATGCATCATCATCACCCTTTTTCTGATCATCTTAGCCTGTGTGTAATTTATCCCATGTTTATCATCACATCATCAAGCCCTGTACGTGTGTGTGGGGATCCGTCTTACTTTAATTAAATACAGAGATTGGGCACACTCCTCAAGTTATTACTTAGATAAAACTCCCAGCAGGGATTACAAACTCTAATCAACAGTAAACCTGTTTCAGTAAGCTTTACATTTAAAACAGTAAAATTTACTCATATATTTGTGCTATTTGGTTTTTTTCAATAATGGAATTAAATAGATTTATGCAAAAATTTACATGCATCACTGGAAGTCATAGTCTTTTAATCATTTTTTTATTTCCATAGCATCTTTTAACAATCACTATTTTTGCAAAAGGGTTTTAAGTTACCTTTTCCAGCATCAGATATTACTTCACACAATGTGATATTCTTTGAGTTTTTCTTCCAAATGAACTTCTGCTTCCTTAAAGTGTGTGCCTGACCTTTTTCATATAATATATGTAACTCCTAGAGTCAATGAAGCAAGATATACGTCTTTAACGCCACATAGTTGCAGCAGAGTTTTAAAAAAATTGTCTTATTAACACTGATAAAGAATTCAGTGAGAAGCATTTTCCAGAAGATCGTTGCTGTTCCAAAGCAATGATACAGTTCCGAATGATTGCATAGCCTTGCATTTCAGAATTGTGATGACTTTTACCTGACAAAACTGCATGTCTCTATAAAATGCAATCTGTATTTCTTTCACAGTTTAATATAGAACGTGATAAATAGTTTTCTTGGCATGAGATCTGGTTTGTGACTATAAAGAAGGGATGGGATTGTGTTTGTGCTGGCTACGTAGACAGGCCCAATCGAAAGCTGCTTATTTTGACCTGGGTTCCCATATATGGTGTGTGACTGTCCCGAGATCCCTTTTCTCCGCTAAACAAAATGAAATCCTAGGTGCCTTTTCAGCTCGAGGTTGACTTGTAGCTTTGCAAACCGATCTGCCTTCCTGAAGTATTCCCAATGTACTTGGTATGAAATAATGTCTCGCTTACTGGGATGTAGTAGCCAGAAGACATTTCTCCTCTAGAAGTATTGCTTTCATTCACAGATTAGTTATTTGAAGGTAAGGATATATTAGCAGTGAATAACCACAAATTTTTGTAAAGAATAAAAAAAGTTCTGTTTTAATCTACATATACAGTATAAAGTTGGGTTATTTGTTTGGGTTTTTTTTGTTTTGATGTGGGGTTTTTTGTGTTTTTGGGTTTTTTTTTTTGTTTTTTGGTTTTTTGTTGTTGTTGTTGTTGGTTGGGTTTTTTTGTTAAATATATTTAGTGCTATAGACCTGGCATGGTATTAAGACTTTTTTTTTGGTACTGCAAATCATTACGCTTTTTTCCTCATCATGTTTGGATTATGTGTACTGAAAAAGGGTAGAAAAGTAAGTGTTACATGAAATGAAAGATACTATCTGCAAAGTGGAAATGCTCTGGAGAACACTGGTCAAATTTAGTTATTGTGTAGGTTATAATTTTTTTAGCAATATATATATATATTTAAAGAGCTTTTTTGAATTATGAGCAACTAAAAGTTCTGTAGTAGAAATGCATCATAAACCCCTTTCAGTTTAATGGCTTGCTAATTAAATTACTTAATTACTTATTGATTGGTAAAAGCTAAGCTTTAGAGAGTTAGTGTTACTTAATGCACAAAATTAACCCTGTGCAACCATCTCTCTCTTCTTTGGAAACATTCGTAAGGTCTATGGGAGGAGCCTTTATGCAGTTTTAAATTTTAAAACTTTAGTGACTAGTAATAGTTGAAATACAAATATGACTATATTTAGAATTGGTTTTAGGGGCACATATTTAATGGTTTAAATGGTTTAAACCATTTTAAAAGTTCCAGATACTTCATTTAATAAATACCTTTTAATTGGAGAAGGCTGGCTTAAATAGTTTTAGCAGACTCTTTCTTTACAAGGTTGCAAGAATCTCAGACATTTGAGAACAAATCTGTTACATATCCAATCAAAACGGCATGTCCGGACGTGTATGCTGGTTGTATGCTTAGGAGCCTCTGTGAGTATCCCTATTTAGCTTCTCTCATTGATACAATGTTGGTGTAATTCCAATTGTTCTATTAGGACGGCTTTAGTTTTAAACCCGGCTTACTCGAGGGGACGCATCCGCACGCAATTAAACTTTCCAAATGATCGGGGCCCCGAGGGGTTCGGGAGTCGCTCCGGGCTGAGGCTGGAGAAGGTGCACAAAAGGGGGCCGGGGGCGCGCAGCTCCCGCGCAAGCGGCAGCCCCGCCGGGGACGTTTGACTTCGGACCACGCAAGCCTCGTCGCGGTTGTTGCTTTTAAACCAATACGGCTGGGACAAGAGAATAGCTGCGGTTTGCATTACAAAAACAAAAACAAAACCCAAATGGAGGGGGAGGGAAAAAAGAAAAAAGAAAAAAAAAGAAAAGAAAAAAAGAAGGAAGGAGAAGGGGAGCGAGGAGGAGAGCGGGAGCGGCAGCGTGCCCCCAGGCACTGCCTGGGCAGACCCACAAGGCTAAGCAAACAGGCGGCGGGGCTGCAGGCAGCCTCCCTCCGCCGCGCTTTGTCTGCCCGCCGCCGACCCGCTCCGGCCCCNNAGGGAGCGGCTGCCGAGCGCGCCGGGTCCCGGCGTGGCGGGGCCGCGGCACTTTCTGCCGTCCCGGAGGAGAGAGGAGCAGCGCTCAATTATAAATCACTAGGTGCTGCAGTTAATTTTGGCCGGGGTTCAGGCTGGGCTTTGTAGGCTTCCCACAAAACAGATGTTAGGCGGTTCTGTTTATTGTGATCAGCCAGGTTTGGAGATTCTCCTGCGTGATTTCCTCGAGTGCTAATGGTTCGGTAGAGAGGAGCAACGGGATGTGGTGAGATGTTAAACGGGGGGAGAAATAGGCACGTACTGCAGGAAACCGGCAGACCTTGCTGAAAGAGACATGAGAGCGTGAGAAAAATAATAAAAAATTGGGAGGGAGAATGCCTGACAGAGATTTTGACAGTGTCTTCTGAAGCAGGAAGTCCTTTTGCCTAATATGTTTAAATTTTCCAAACACCAAGGAAAACACATAGATCCCCACAGGAGAACTTTTCAAGATGACAGAATAAACATCTACACGACTGGAATATTTGACGTTTATTGACATTTTAGGTGGCTTATTTAGAACGGTGATCTTAGAACGAGGAAGTTAAAGACCTTTTGAAGTCTCATTAATTTTACATCTTGTTTTTGAGCAACCGAGACCCACCAAACATTCCCAAGTATGTATTTCTCTCGGTATTTCAAACACCAAGAGGAAGGGCTCTCCTTTGCAGTGTAAGATTTATTCTGGAAAAGTAAAGGTGTTAGTGCATTTGAAAATATTTTTTGAAGGCGGTTTGGTTTTGATGTTTTTTTTTTCCTTTCGTTTGTAAACAAACATTTAAAACTGAAGCGTGCAGAAGAGATAAAAGGTTCCAGGAGGGGGAAAAAAAGAGAGGATTGTATATTTCGTGCAGTTTGCTTAAGTTGAAAAATGAGCACAGAGAGAAATTTGGAATAAGAAGTGGAAATGTGGCGTAGTGTATCATTGGAAGTTTCTAACGTTAGATACCACGTATAAAGATTCTTTTATTTTCCATCCCATACTGAGACAGTTCGCAAAGCATCTGCCAGAACATAGACTGCTGGTTTGATGTGCAAAATACATTAATAGTATGAATATGGATCTGTAAACATATGTATATGTGTGTGTATAAACATTATATGATTTTAGGTTTATAAACACATGTGCATGCAGCGTTTTACATGTTGCTCACAAACCCATGATGTACAGTTTTTTAGCCAGGCACCTCACTGCTGTCAGTTTTCCCAAGGCCTGGAAGGGTCTGGAAATGAGCAGCCATCCCCTCTCAGTAGTTCTGCGCAGTGACAGACGGCTTGAGTCATGCTTTGCCTTTGGAGAGAGGAGAAGAAAAGAATGAGTAATCATTTTGTTGGAATTGCAATAAGTATGAAATATTTCTCAGGAGCCAAAAAAAATCTTGGAAAAGCAGAAAGACATTCTTAAATGGCTGGTCATAATGGGAGCATTGTCACATTGTAGTACTTCTTTCTTAAAGGGAAGAAAGTGTTGGGGTTTCAAAATGTTTCATTCATAATTGTGTGAAGTGAGCACGCAGGATAGCACTTTCAGAATTTAAACTAGTAATTAAAAATGAAATAACTGCAATTACCCAGTTTTGCTTTAATAAGAGCAATTTGTCTTTGGCGTGAATATCTAGTGAAAAAGCCCTACCTCTTCCCTTAGAGCCAAGCAATATGATTATAGGAAGAGTGAAAGTATTACCAAGTTTCCTGGGTTGCCAGCAAGGTGCCTTTCTGAAGCCAATTTGCATTTTAGTTTTATAACATTTTGGCTGTTGAAGCCATTATATCTGTAGATACTGACTGCACCACGCTTTTAAGGAGGCAAAGAGTGCTGTTGGGGAAAAGTTCACTTCTTTCCCTCCCTCCACCCCTTCCTAAAAATGACAGGTTTTTTTTTCCCCCTTCCTAAGAAGGAACACTCTTATTTGAATTATACCATTGTCTTTGAAATTTGCTTCTTTAAAGTAGAACTGCATCTTAAGATAAAGTGCGTGTGCTGGCTATAGTTTTCTGGGTTAAATTCTTATTTTCACTTCAAAAATTTCTTTTCAGCTGGAAAAATGTTTTAAATTATAGCCATTAAAAAAAATTGCTCCTAGCAAGCAAAAATGCTGTGGAAAACCTGTAATTTAGACAAGTACCTACATTTTATTTGCTCTGTGCTGCTGAAATTTAGAATCCTTTCCCATTTACAGTTTACTTTTCACAGAACATTATTAACTTTTTGGCTTCATACATGATCTTCTGTCAGATGCTTTTGATTTGTAATTTAGCAAAGTATAATAAACAGTGCAAAAGTCATGAATTTTCCTCTGCATCCTGAGCTCTGTGGTAGGGAAAATGTGATAAAATGTGTACCTTAAGTCTTGTTTGATGATCTCTCAAAGCAAGTTTGCCTTCTGGAAATAATTTCTGGGGTTGAAGAGCATGGTATTAACAGATTTAATGTGGCTATTCAATGGATTGGTGGAGTACTATGTGAGGTTTAACAAAATGAGAGAGACAAATTGAACATCAACAAAACCTACATCTGTGAAGAATTATAAATTTAATTAGAAAAAAGGCAAACTTAAAAGACCTCATTAACTAATCAGAATTCGATGTTACTGATTTAAGATTCTTAACTGGGTGAATTTGAAATAGCTTTGCTATCATTGTCCTTTTTTTTTCTCACCATGTACTATATACTGCTCAGATCTGCCATCTGTATTAAGGAAAAAGATGTGACTGTTACTTACAACAATCAAATTATACACAGTAATGTTTCTGAGGCATTAAGGAGAATGTGCATGTCATTTAGCATATAAGGCATTTTTAGTTTAAGCAGAGGACAGTGTATGAAGGGAGTGTCACAGCTCCTTTTTTTCTTCTTCCTTTTTTTAAATTTTTATTATTATTATTATTTTTTATTGTGCCCCATTTCTGGCTGGGTAAGGCGATTGCATTTGAGGGTTTTCCCCACCTTTTTTTGATATGTGATTTGAGTTGAAGAGCTTTAATTATCCAGAAATATGTTGACAAAATAGGAGAATGTATGAGAGCAAGCATACACCACCCAGAAATGTTTTTATTCTATGAACTAACTGGTCGTCATAAGTGTGGTTCCTTACTATGTTGTAATTTTGTACTACACATAAAAAACTGAAAGCATGTGAAGTGTAGCATTTTGTAAACTGTAACTAATTTCACTCACATCTGTGTCTAATTGTTGTCTGCATTCGCATTCTTGAGAGTAGATTTATTTTTCCTGGACCACTCTGTGGATTCAGCTGACCAGCCTAAGTGAGGATTAGTTGTTTTAAAGTTATTTTGATTAAAGAGTCATTTTTAAATTTGGTAACGTGCAACACATGGTTTAAATAATCCTTGAGACACAAAGGAATATATCTAAAGTATGTCTAATGAAAATTAAGATTGTGGATATGAACTTTCACAAATCATAGAGTGTTGGACATTTAAGTTATATTTTTAATTCACTTCCAATGAGCTGCTTGGGTTTTTTTGCCCTCTCTCATGTATTCATAAATGAAATCTCTCTTGCTATGCACACACATGCACATGTATATATGTATATTTATAAATGTACAGAAGTTATTATTCTTTAAAAATCTGGTAATTAAAATAGTGAGGGTTACATATATTTTAGAATTTAATAAAGTAATAACAATTCTGTAGGGCACATTGGAAAATATTGGTTAATTAGAGCATCCATTTGAAAATTAAGATTTTCCTGTTATAAAAGATATGTTTTAAAGGATCCTGTGCAAGAGGTAGTGAAGATAGCTCTGCAAGCAAACTTAGTTCTCACCTATAATTTTTTCCAGGTGTTTAGAAGTAACAGCAGAAACATATCCTAAGGCACTCTGCAGCAGTTTCTGGGGTAAAGAACTGAGGGAAGAAAATCTTTAAAACAAAATGCACAGTTTTGACTGTATCTGCTAGTATAGTTTGATTTGGCATATAACAATGTATTGAAAAGCGTGTTATGCAGTGCTTTTAATACAGTTTTTCAACATGTATTATTGCATGCTTCTTGACTTCATTTGTAATGTTCTTCATCGCCTGGCTGCCCCTAGCAGTTGTTTACTCTTGCTAGTAGTAATTCTGTCTGTGATTAAAAATAACAAAAACCCCACCCTACAGTCACATAAGTAGGATTTGCTTGGATGATTTTTATGGCACTTAAAATGCCTCATCTCCCTTCTCTTTGCTCTGTGATCATTTAAGAGATGTCAGTTCAGGTTGAATGGAAACGCATATGAAGGATCCTCACTGCAGACATTAAGAGGATGTATACCTTGCCCAGAGAAGCTTTTGTGTGCTTTTAAGCTAACAGTGTCTAGCAGCGTCTCTTCACCTGCTGACAATCATTACTGGCTAGAGTTTGTTAGCAAGGCAACTGCATTCTTCTAATGGGATATGAAAACTGTTATTCACCTGAGTTATAAGAGGAGTAATTTTATTAAACAGAAAAATTATTTCTGGGCTTCCCCGTAGAACCAGATTCCTTTTCCTGATGAATGACCTCAGAGGTAAATGCTACAGCTTCCTCTCATTTATTTAGCTAGAAGAAGGTTTTAAGTCACTTTATCAGAAATCTCATTAGCAACTGGAATTTTTTATGAGTAAGACTTTGTGCAATAACGTGTGGTGTTTTGTTTTTAATTTGCCCTGGCTGGAGATGGGCTTGTTTTAGAGATGGTTGTGTAATACTCTTGGCCATATATTGAAGATCTTTACCATAGGTAGACCTGCCCCATGTTGTCATTGCCCCCAAGTAAATAGCGTCAGCCACTCCAGCATGCCTTTGGGGTGAACTTGACTTGTGGGTTCCCCGTGGCCCAGACACTGAGGAAGGATGGCGAAGAGTGGAGGCAGAGGAAAACCAACATGATGAGGGCAGGAAGCCGTGAAGAGTTAAGGGGAAGGGAGGGATAAGAAGAGGCAAGAGGGGTGGAGGATGCTGAGGGGCTTGGGGCAGGAGCAGCTCGTGGTGCCCGTGTTGGGGCGGCGCGGTGGGGTTACCTTTGCGGGGGTGCGTGGCGGAGCCGTGCCGTGCGGTGCCGTGGGAGGAGTGAGCCCCTCTGCAGCTGTCACGGGCCCCTGATGAATCACCATCCCGTCGCTTGGCTGCCGTCCCCCAGCTCAGGGAGGAGGGAGAGAGACCTGCCGGGGAAACAACAGTTGAGCCTTCAATTTAAAGACAATATGCCTTTCACGGGCACCGCACCCTCCTCTCTCCCTTTGGATTTAAAGGACAGAATTGTCATCTGTGGTGATATCCTTTCTTTAAATTAAGGCCTCGTAGTAAAGCAGAGTAATAGAAGCTTCTGTTTGTTTCCCTGGTTTACAGGTGCAGAAGTCCCAAACGAGTTCAGATGTTGCTGTTTCCTCAAGCTGCAGGTAAGGATTTGACTGAAAATTGCTATTTTTCTGAAAGCCTTTTACTGTTGGCTTTTTTTAACTTCAAGTGATAAGTAAATTATTTATTCTTGTCTTCCATGTTGAGCAAATGAATAGGTGTGTCGCTTTTATGTGCGTGCAACCAAGGATGTAAACCATGAGCATGTGCACTTTTTCATTAAATTGTTTGACTTTTATTAGATACTGGCTTTTCGAACTCATTACGTTATCATCCTTCTTTATGTGTAGATTGGATGAGGTAAAGAACTATAAAATAAAGGATATTTGTTTAGAACTTGTGATAAAATGTCACTTAAAATGTGAAACAACACTTAGGTTTAAGGATACTTATACCATTACTGTGCGAGGAATTTTTTATATGATTTTAATAGTCTTTAAAAGAGCCTGAGCATTTCTTTTAAACTGAAAAATTACTAGTTCAAATGCCTTGGAGGCAAAGTAACCTATGAAGTTTCTACTGGGAACAATTACTTAGAATGAATACATCAAATAACATCATCAAAGGTTTTAGATATAAAGTGGAAAGATGGGGCACTTCCGTCATAAGCCCCAACATCAACCTAAAGATATCTTATGGTAGTGATGGCTGTTGGCTTTTATATATAAAGCTTTTGAAATCACCAATCTGAAATATTCCATCGCTTTTTTTTTTTTTTTTTGTTCTGCTTAAATGTTTAATTTTTGCTTTGAATCAGAATTGCTCTCTTTTAATTTTGACTAAGTGACAGCTGCTGAGATACAGCAGAGTGCTGAGGCACACTAACGACTATATGGATTCACTGTATGCTGGTCATATCCCTTTTCAATTGGGCACGCTTTATGTAATCCACAAAGCAAACAAGTGAGCAGACATAATAATGTTTTAATGCTGCATTTGTTTCAACGGAAACAGAGGAACAATTAAGTAGTTTGCCAGAGTAAACACATACATCAGGAATATCTCATTCCCTGTCAGTAGATGATAGGTTTCCACAATTGCTTCAAGTGTTTTATTTGGTTTGGAGGGCCATTATATTGCCACTGAGTGGTAAATCTTGAAAAAGCAGAGTGCTAATTTGTTGTTAAGAGAATATATGTCTTCATGTATTGGAGATTCCATCTTTGTACATGTCTTAAAAATACAAAGTTACATGAATGTCTAAAGTGCAGTACTTGAAATCTAAATTCTATTCTGTTACAAGCTGTAAAAATAATTACGGTAACTGGTCCGTTGTGTGTGGGGCTACAACATGAATTAAGCACTGGAACAGATCACGTTGGGAGAAGCTGTTCATTTTTTACTGAGTGTTTTTGGGATGTTAATTAATAGCGAGCTGCATCTCGTAAAGCCAATTCCTCTGTAATTTATGTTGAATATGTCACTAAAACTTGTTGCATCATGTTTTCAGGTCTATGGAAATGCAGGATCTAGCCAGCCCACATAGACGACTAAGTGGTAGTAGTGAATCCCCCAGTGGTCCAAAACTTGATAACTCCCATATAAATAATAATTCCATGACACCCAATGGCACAGAAGGTGAGCTAATTTTTTTTTTTTAGTGTTTCATAATTTGTTTTTTCTCCTTATTGCATTGGTGTTCTTGCAGTCAGCAAGCTATATAATGTTTTACTATTTTGAATGTTCTGTGTTTATTAATATGGTGCGTAAAGTCAATGTTCAATGTTTATCGGTAGTTACTATTATCAAGTTTCAGCAATAGCTTTCGTTCCATGTTTACATTCCTTTCACGGAGTTTGAATGGACTGAGCAGGTACTATGCACAGAGCTTAAAGTAAAAAAAGGCAAAAAAAACCCTGAAAGGGAAGTTTAATGGTGGGAAGAAAATACTACAAAGTGCAGTTTTTCAGTCTTTTTCACTATTTTGATATTTCTTTATGTTCTCACTTTTTTCACGCTCCTAAGACTATGAAAGTTTTGTCAAGTAGGCTAGTAAAACTGAGTGTTGGAAGTTCCTCAGGCTAGCTTGCTGCTCTGATGGAGTGGCCAAAATTCAAACAAGTGTAGTAACTCAATGGGGTAAACTGATACCTATTTTTCAAGAAGCAGTCAGGCAGTTGATAAGTTATGTTTGTTCTCAGTAGAATACTAACAACAGAACAACCTAACAGCTTTTCCAGTAATATAATACATCTATAATACATATAATAATACATATAATGAAACACAGAAGGGTTTGTACAACAAGCAGCAAATAATACTCTTTCCTGTAACATTTCTGTGGCAATAATGGGAAATATCATACATCACATTTGACTGACTGTGTGAACAGAGACTTAATGCCTTACTAGGAAAGACAGTCACACAGCTTCAATATTACTGTTCAATATAAATGTATAGGTAAACTATTGTTGCAGTGAAGATATACCTTCCCCCACCCACCCCCAAGAACTAGGCTATATTATACTGTCAGACTGGTTAGGATTATGGACATGCATTGCATTCTTCCAGGAAAGGCACATGTCAATCAAACAAATGTCATCCCCCCTCAATTCCCCAAACGTCTCTGTTATTCATTCTAATTGGAGTTCTTGGTAGTGGGGAGGGTTTGTGGGTTATCAGATTAACAGGCGTTTGTGCCAGAGTTGTGTATAATTTAGTTTTTGCTATTGCTGTAAAAGTATTGCTGCGATACAATTTTAAGGCATTTGAAAAAACATGAAGTTTTTGTAGAGAATAAATGAAGTGATTACTGTGTTCCTGTAGTTTAAGCAGGAAAATATTTTATGTCCACAGATCAGTATTCTTCCTTTAAAATACACAAGTATGTTATTTTATTTTTATGTCATACTATCAGGTACAGGATGAAATTGCTTGACCCTTTCAAATTAAAATTCCTCTACCTCACAAAAGTGTTTGCTGTAAACTTCACCAGCTTTTGTACCTTCTATATAATTTGAAAGTTCTTTAGTAGCACAAAACTAGAGAGTGTTCCTTGAAACACTGAAAGACACTCATCATCTGGCTTGTCTTTTTGTTCAATGTGTAGTTGTTGTGTGCTGACATACACTCTGAAAACTGCTTAATATTACTTTGTTGGGAAATGAGCTAGATGTTGTATCTATCTATTAATGCACTGACCTCAGGTAGCAAATGATTTTGGAAATAGCAAATGATTTTGGAAATAATATCCCAACTTATAGGTAGGTATCAGAGTTTATCAAAGAAAGTCAGTTAAACAAAGGTAACTTGTTTATCTGACACTGTAATTTTAAAGTTTAAAAGAGTTTGGGGTGAATTCTACCCAGAAAGCTCTAACTTGCTATACGTGTTTACCTCCTGAGATGAAGCCAAATGGTTTTCTTTTGTTTGCCGTTTTCCCCCAGGTGACATGACCCTCCTCAGCACGGCAGACTGGCTGCTCAGCCCTAGCACACAGAGCCCCGCAGGTTTGGGTGGCTGCGGTGGGCGCAGCAGGCGTGGGCGCTCAGCATGCGTGTTCCAATGTTGTTTAGAAAGCGTCCTAAGAAATAGCTTGTGCTTGATGATTCTGATCTAAGCTTTTTAATTTGAAAATTCCTGTCTCTGATTACTCTTAAGTGACAATAAGGAGTAGTTTGTCAAAGAAACATAGTAGAATTATTTATTTCTGAACCAGATAGGTGTTGAGAGCCAAAATTCATAAGTGAATCAGATGCCTAAGAATCTGAAGGTGGAATTTTTGCTGCTAATCTGTTTTATCTTAAGAAAATGTTTTGTTAGGCTCCTTGACCTGCTAAAGAGACTTAAGAAAAAGTGGAGTGAATGAAGCAAGGGTTTCCTTTTTTTTTTTTTTTTTTTTAATGAAAGGTGAAGTAAAATTAAATTTTTTGGGATTCTTGAAGCAGAATCCTGCTGAGACACAAGTGGCTAATTGTAAGGATGCAGTTGTAAGGGTTCACCAAACACCTTTCTTAAAATGCTGCAGTGTGGTTTGCTTGCTTGTTGCATGTGGAGTGGAGATGTGAGTTGTTGAACCTTCACATGTTAAATATAATATGTGAAATGAGCTTCTATTCTGCCACGCACTCGTTCTCACTAACATGAAAGAGCCCTTCTTTTCTGGCACAATGGATCTTCATGTGAACGAGAAGCAGGACCTCTAAGTATTTGCATGTTATAAATGGCTTGTAAAGATATGTTAAATTTGATTTGACTATGAGTGTGGTTTCGGCAGGTTTCCTTACCCTGAAGTGCAGGATATCTTCAGTAGACAAGGGGGAGGGGAAAAAAAAAAAAAGAAGAAAATACCTGTCCCAAAGTGAAATGGCTACATTTCAAACAAATGTTCATTAATTTCTCTTAGGCACATTTTCAGACTTGTCTCTTATTGATGTTCTGCAAGAGGATGTGGTTGGAAGATAGCTCACTGTTGTTAGTTAATATTTTTAGTTTCACATTTGGTTGTAAATTTTCAAAGCACTGAATGGGGATTTAGTTGCGTGATTGAGTCTGAGTTTAATCTCTGCATGTAGCTTATATATATATAACTCTTTGTGTGCTTAATTTTGCTTAGATAGAGCAAAATTCTTCTCCGGGCCAGGCAGCATGGCCTTCACTGATGGGGAAGTAACAGGGAAATTATAGACCTTGACCAGTCAGAAATTTTACCAGGATCAAATGCAGGGGAAAATGTCTGGATAAAGGCACTCAGAAAAATCAGTCCTGGTATGCCAAGGTGGTGCTGATGATATAAATACTGCAGTATTTGAAGCTTACATGTTCTCTTTAAGTGTTTTTCCACAAAATACCCTCTGTTGTAGAAAACAGCAGACACTGGACACCACAAAATTATGGCCCTGTATGACTTTGCCTAAGAAAATCTCTTAAGAAAATATGGAAGTAGGGATCAAAATGTTCACAGTTGTGCCTTATCTCTAATTTTCCTTTGTCAGCAAATTGCTGTGGTGGGTTGATACTGAAGGAGTTAAAGGAACAATAACAACAGAAGCTCATAAAATTGCCATTCGTTAAGTTTTATCAGACAACTAGTGGCTATTCCAACACCCGTGCCCAGTTTGGTAGATACAGTTTAGAGGGAAAAGGCTGTGAGTAATGAATAGATTTGAAAGAAGTAAGAAATTCAGTTTCTGTCTACGGTGATCTTTACTTTTATCTAAGGATTGTAAATCAAATGTGATGGATGGCATAGGGTGAGAAACAGAAGCCTGTGGCCCATCATGTTGATGTTTTATGCAACTAGATGGAAAAGAATAGATGAGGACTGAGTGTGAGCTGTGATTTTCCAAGCAACTACATTTCATTCATGTTAGGAGTATGGACCTGCTACTGCCCTTTTATTTGAGTGTTCAAGAAGGAAGGAGAGAAGGCATTGTCATATCAAATGGGAAGGAAAAATTGATAACAAATTGAAGATCAGATTTTCAAAGATACATAGGAAGGGAGACTTCAAAGGGAGTTGGACACCAAAATTCCTTTGGAAAAAAAATTGCTTCTCACTCTTTAAGTACCTGCTGCAACATGAGAATGAGATCTCACACAAAGACAGTCAAAGCTCTCCACTACAAGACTATCTGATGAGTCGCCATTAGAAAGATTGTTTTAAGTTGGTGAACATAAATCCACCTTCAAGGTTTCAAAATACAGCACTGTGTAGTATGTTTGCTGTTAAGATGCAGTATTACAGAATGGAGAAAAAATTGTTTCCAGCATTTTCTGGAGTAATGGGGGAGCAAGATATTGAAATCCATAGAGAGGGTAGAGCTGGTTGTTGTTATAGCATATGATGTAGATATCTGTAAGTAAATTATATTTCTATAAATCATATTTGTTGTAATTCTAGCAAGACTTTGCTGCACTCAAAATAGCCTTTCAGCATTGCAAATAAGTCTGCACATTGGCAGTTAATGATTTTTAATTTATTCCTAGCTTTTTATAGTTATTTTTGTGCGCTTTGGTGTGCAAAGTTGTGAGAGGTGATGTCAATCAGACAAAATAATTTTTCTTTTGGAGGTTCTTGGGTTCTAGTACCTTTTAATTACACATTTCTGGAGTTTCTGCTAATCATATTTACTGAGATTTTTATACTTGTGTTTGCAATGAAGAGCTTGATGGTATGAAACTTACCATTTAGACATCCTGAAATAATAGCACACTAAAGGTAGAGCTAATATTTGCTTTTCCGTAGGGCATTAGCATCAAGAACTATTGATACTAACTGTTTTACTCAGCCACAGAAGACTGCAAGAGGATGATTGTATGTCCAAAGGCAAAAAAATTCAACTGTCCCAGGCTCAAAAAAGCAACCTGTAGTGGCTAGTAAGAATCTTCAACTTAATGCCACTGCTGGAGGGTAAAAATAAGAGACAGTCAGTTTACGTGAAGGCAAGGGACTTGGACTGTCCTTTCTTCCCTGCTCTTCACCTTTTTTCTTGTTGTATTGCACTGGCTTCTTTCCAGACTCTTTGTCTTATCTGTGCTTTTGTTCTCCTGTTACCCACAAGAGTCTTTCCGTCTGTTCTGAGCACATGTAGCATAATGCTCTATTATTCCTCTTTCATAGGTATTTAGCCAGTGAAATAACTTGTCCACTCATCTGCTGGCTCAGTTCAGCAACTCCTGTTGCAAGGTCTTGAGGAGATTGGCTATTAAATATTTATGTACTTACTGTCTTGTCTGTATGTATGTCCATCTTTTTTTTAAAGCTTCGCTATTTTGTTTATCTCCCTAAGGTTTTCCTGAAAGAGAGGACCTCATTTAAGTGATAAGTTAAGAGCAATACTGGTTCACCCAGGCATTTGAAGGAAGCAAAATACTCCAAATGAAAAATTACTTGAAACCCCCCCCCCCCCCCCCCAAAAAAAAAACCCACTAAAAGGAACAGCTTGGAAGTGCCATTATTTTAATATAATTTATTTTTGCAAGTTTCTCATATACATGTTCCCAGCACATGCTACTCCAGGCTGAATGAAGCGTAGTGGTGTGAGAGCACCCTCTGAGTGTGTCTGAGTGTCCCAGAACCCCATGTGCACAGTGGCTGTGCACAGGCTGCAGGATGTCGAGGACCTGTGAAGACATCCACGACTTTACCGAAAACTGTAACTCAACACACGGTGCTAGGTGTGGGGTCTTTGCAGTGGGACCCACCTGTTACCCACGATCTGCATGCTTGCAATTGTGTGTTCACATGCACAAATGCCATATGAAATGTCATATGCTCTATGCCTGGCCAGTAACACAGATGAGATGGAAACCCAGCCCCAGCCCGGTGTGCACCAGCAGAAACTCCAGGGAACAGAAGCAGAACATCTCAGTTAAAGATCCCACTTCAGTAGGGTGATATTTGAAGGGCCTTAGCAACTTCACAGCCTTATGACTTGATGATTTAGCACTTGCATCTTGTAAACTTCTGAGGGGTTTTGCTTGGCATAGGTAGATAAAAAGAATGAAACTTTGTTGCACTTTGGGGTTAGCCGTGTCATCTGACCCTTGCTCAGTGCGTGAAGTGCCTGTGTCAGCTGGTTTGACGAGACAAGCTAGAGAATTTTCTTCTGCTGCTGCTGGGTGGAGGGGAATGGAAGCTAGCACTGTTCCTCTTTGTCCCAGTGAATTTGGCTTTAAGTGTCTCAGTCCTGGCCAAAAATCGAGTGTATTAAGAAAAGTCTTACAAGCTTTATCATTTTGCCTCTGTCTTCAAAACAGACTTCACACTTAGTCTTGTGTCTTATACACCTAAATGTCAGAGCGGGCTTGACTTCTCCGTGCTGCTTTCTTGTTCACTTGAAGATCCACATGTTCCCAGGAGGCTGCTGAAGACAACCTTCTTTGCCATTAATGGCTGGTCCATTAATAATATTTTATGGTTATTCTGTCTGACTGTGGTTAAAGAATATGAGTATTGTACAGGAACACTGCAAAGTGTTAAACATGTGCATGGTCAAATTCTTAATCGAGAAGAGGGGGGGAAAAAAACTGGAAATAGTCCATGACACCTCTAAAAGGATTGTTTCTGGATATGTGTTGTCCCCATTTGGACAGGAGAGATACATATATTTGGTATGATTGGACATGTGAGTGTGAAGGTATAAGAACATGAGTTTGACTTGGATATTCTCATCTCCCAAATGCAATTAATGAGAATATTTTAACCCTTGTCAGACGAATATCCAGGCTGAATCTTGATTAGCAGCTACAAATACTGTCAAACTTTGTCTCTGCCCAGGTGGTTCTGAATTTTCTTTCTGATTTTGCACTGTAGCAGTGACATGATTTCTTTGTAAATTTAGGGGGTTTACTGCTAGATGAGCAGGTACAATGACATTAAAGCCCTTTTAGCTGTAACGCTTAACATAAGAGGAAGATGAGTGCCATAGGGCTGTACACAGTGAAAGCTGGGTGTTAGCCACAGCCCAGATACTGCAGAGGTTTTGAAGCTTCTCACATCAGAGGAGGGGAGAGCAGGAAACAGTCTGGGCTTGAACTAGAATGTGCTGCTTTGAGCAGGGACTTTCTTTGAAAACTAAACATAAATTTAGGCTGGAAATTACCTTCTGGTAGTTTCCAGACAATGACATTCAGGAAGAATTCTCTGCTTTGAGAAGCAGGAACAAGTAAGTTTATTGGGCTTCATGTAGAGCTGATGATTTGATAATTTGTGATAAAAAGAGAGAATAATATCCTGGACATGAATTAGTATAATTGAGTAACCTGTAACCTTCTGTAATCTGTTTATAGTTCCAAGATTCTTCTCTACAAGCAGAGGAATGTTTGGATAAAAGAATGGAAAATAATAAAAAAATGGAAAGCTTAGAGATTCAAGGAAGAATGTTCGTCTCATTGTTAGTGGCAGTTATCTTTAAGCTTCCATGTGAGCTTTGGGCTTCTAGCAGGTACAGAAAGAGTGGTGTCAAGCAAAACAGTGTGTGAATAGCAATGGATACATAAATTACTTAATCAAGATTTACCTGGTGTTTAGCTACTAATATTATTAGAAGATGTAACCTTGAGGCAAACCAGAATAGTGGTAGAGATTGTGTTTTTATGAATGTCCATAAACAAACTACCCGCGCTGTCAGCCAGGAATAATTTCATTTTGCCCACTTACTCATATAACACAAAGAATATAACATAACATTATTAATTCAATTTTAAAACTTCAAAATTAAAACTGATTTAATAAGTCTGCTGTGTTTGCAATTTTTCTCTACTGATTTAATGTGTATGGCATAGCTGTTAACAAAGACTAGTTCACTAGAGCAAGCCTTATGTGTATTTTAGATAATAAAGGTAATTTTAGAAATATATTTAAAACCCTACATTTTGCATGCTTGAAGGTGCTATCTTTATAAGGTATTCCTATAGCTTCTGTGTTAAGAATGGCCAAATATTAGGTCTTTAAATCCGTATTTACTGCCTATGGAGACTTTCTGCTGTGCCTTTTGTAACTGGACTTGCCTATCTTGCATTGGCCTTTTTAGCCATCAGCGCTCTTGCAGCAAGCGTGGGTAGAGCCCTTCCCCATCTTTGTTTGCGAAGCCTAGCCATGAAATCAATATTTAAAATAGGCAGCCTCTCATCCCTTATAGCACTCTTCACTGATACATACACCAGAAACTGCATGGCAAGCAGTGAACTCAGAAGATTGTTACTTGGCCAATGAACCACATGAACTGCTGGGTTCTGGTCTGAAGTTCTCTTTCTCGATAGAGCTCAGAAAGTGCTGTTTAAAACATTTTTTAACCACCTTTTGCAATATATCTGACAAAACAGGGCATGTTGCAGTTGCAGTCTCTGAGAGTCTTAAGAAGAAATATCTTGGTAATCAATATAACATTAGATCAGCAGTTACACGGTTTCTGGAATTTTGTGCTTTTTTTTTTTCCTCCAAGCTAGCATTTGTGTTATTGTCTTCTACTCCTGTTTCTTTCTATTATTCTATTGTGGTCTTTTTCTTACTTAGTTTGTTCTTAAATCTTGTTTTTAGAATCTCACAAATTACTAGAAAAGAAAAGTAAGGAGAAAAAATGTATCTCTGGTGACATAGTTTCTTAAGCTGCTTGGTATACAAGCCAAATCTGTATCAGTAGTCCTAAATAAGGATTGACTTTTTGCAGCAGATTAAGAATACATTAGATTTCTTCTTGAGCTTCTTATTGATATCTGTTTTATTACATGAGTGATTTTGCTGGCACCAAAACGTAGTACTACATTGCTAAATCATAGTCTGTCTCTAGAATTCAAGTCTGATGAGTCTGCACCTCTGTAAAGGTCAGTTTAGATAAAGGAGCAACAGAAATCAGAGCGCTCTTGTGTGACTTTCTGTAATGTCTTCCACAACTGAGCATGGTGCTGGCAGTTACTGGCAAGCTTGCAATGCGTACTGTGTAGATGTGGCAATGCTCCCACTCGTTTCTCTGTGCCTAAGCTTAGGATATGTTGCAGAAATTATAATTGTCATGGAAAATGTGAAGAGCTGAAATGCAGAGTATGCTTAAGCAGCATGTGGCAGGCCTGGATCTGTGCCTGTCCAAAGCCTGGCTTCCTTGGACAACTCCATGTTTCTCATGATAGACATGAATTACTGATATGCTACTGGGATAGACTGTGAGAGCTTTAACCTTAGTCAGTCTCTTTGCAGCTCCCTTTCCCCATGATTCTGGGGTGAAATATGCTCCACTGCTAGTCAGCTTCTACTTTGGACAAATTAGAGATCTTCCTTTGCAATAAGGATACACACGGTAAATATTTCCAACAGGAAAACCCATGGCTGCTCTTCATTTTTTGGTTTTGTTTTTTTTTTGTATAGCAAATTTTCATTCTCTTGAAACATGCCTAGGCTAATGGAAGGAAATATGCAGTGATTTTCGGGCATTTTGATTAAAATGCTTGAGGAATGGAGAGCTTCTCAGTCCCTATCCATCTTTATTAAATTCCTAACTATCTGCACTACAAAGGTTCATTAAGGTTGTGGTTGTTCCTAAAGATGGTATATTTATTATCACCCAAGTAATGCATATCCTGATGAGGAATAATGTGGACATCTTTTCTTACATGCTGTTTTTCTTATATTCTGGAGATACAGCAGCTGAGAGAGGAGGCATAGGAAGTGGTTTTATGAAAAATTTGTGAGCACCTCAGTCAGCAACTAGAATTCATTTCCATGAAAAAGGCACTGCATTGTGTTTCAGATGTTTTCCTGTATTTTCCAAATTAGTATGTCTAGTAAACAGCATTCATTTATAAACTATGTTGCACTGAAGAACTGCTCATGAGTCATAGAGACAAAAATTCCATTTTGATGAGGTTTTTTCCAAAAATGCTACTTTGAACAAGGATCCTGATAAGTGCAAAGACTCATGAAGAAGGCTTTTAAAACAATGGCATGAGAAGCATTTACATCCCCTTAGAAATAATCATAGAATCATAGAATGAATTTAGTTGAAAGGAACCTTAAAGATCACCTAGTTCCAGCTCCACTACAGTGGGCAGGGCCACCTTTCACTTGACCAGGTTGCTCAGAGCCCCATCCAGTCTGGCCTTGAACACTTCCTGGGATGGAGCATCCACAGCTTCTCTGGGCAACTAGCACAGTGCCTCACCACCCTCACAGTAAAGAGTTTCTTACTAATATCTAATCTACTCTCTGCCAGTTTGAAGCCATTCCCCTTTGACACATCACTACACGCTCATGTAAAAAGTCCCTCTCCAGCTTTCTTGTAGGCTCCCTTCAGGTACTGGAAGGCTGCAGTTATGTAACCCTTAAGCCTTCTCTCTTCCAGGCTGAAAAATCCCAATTCTCTCAGCCTTTTCTTGTAGGAGAGCTGCTCCATCCCTCTATTCATCTTGGTTGCCCTTCTCTGGACTCATTCCAACAGATCAATGTTCTTCCTGTGCTGGGGGCCCTAGGACAGAATGCAATACTCTAGGTAGTGTCTCAGAGAGCAGAGTACAGGGGCAAAATCCACTCCCTCACTCTGCTGGCCACATGGCTTTTGATGCAGCCCAGGATACAGCTGGCTTTCTGGGCTGCAAGAGCACATTGTCAGCTCATGTCCAGCCTTTCATCCCCCAGCACCCCAAAGTCCTTCCTGAAAGGGCTGCTTTTATCTAAAACAACTGATGCTATACTTCTCTATGTTGTGTGAAACAGTTCAGTGTAGTCCTTGGACTGCTAATTTGCAGTTATCCACAAGTGAGGGATAAGAAATATTATTTCTCCAGTAGAGAAGAGGAAGAGTTTAGAGAAAGCATGTACTGAAAACTTCCACCCTTTACTCCAAGGTACATTGGTCTATCTTATCTTCATCTCTTTTCCCCCACCACAACTGTCAGCTATAGAGGAAAGCAACTTTCATTGTGATTTCCAGAAGTATAATTGGATTATGGAAATTAGGTTCAGAAGACTTGCAGATTTTGGGGGAAGCTGAAGTAGTCTATGAGAGAAGTATTAGTCTGACTAAAAAGTAGTTGTGATAACCTTCTAAGAAAAAGCAGAAGATAATGTAGATTCATATCTAGATTGACAAACTGTAGAACATCCTGTAAAAGTCTAGTAGTTTCTGAAAAATTAGTTGTGATAGACACTTTGCAATACATATTTTGTTGCATCTTATGTTAGACTTCAAGTACTTAGTTCTTAAATGGGTGGTGAATAATCTATATGCGGTATTTTTAAGAAATACTTCTGTATTAGAGTTATAGTTCAGAAGTGCACTTTTGAAGTGAACCTCTTGGCCACCCTTTCTTGTCACATTATTTCACTTTGCAGAGTCTCTTGGACTTCACTTGTTTCAAAAAAGATGCAGAAGTGCAGCTAATGTTCTCCAGCTGAATAACCCCCCTCAAAAATGCCTTACCTATGGAAACTGGGCCCCCTGCACCAACCATCTCACTGCTTGAAACTTTTCTTATTGGGCTGCACTGCTTGTTAATGTGGATATAGCTAAGTTTTGTGTGGCGCTAAGTATTGACATCCCAAGTTATCAGAGAAAAGTTCTGCATGAGAGTCAAAAGAAAATAGTGGGGAATTAGTAAAATCTTGAGAGATTGGTTACAAATCTCATGGATGAGGTTTGGTGAAGGAAATAGACATGCAGAAACTAAAATTTGCATTGGCAATGGAAGGAAAGGCCTTTTGTCAAAAGAGGGAAGTGCCTCTGCTTCACTCTTTCCAAAACTGGTACCAAAAGGTTTTTGCTAGTGATGGTTTCAATACCTGAACACGTATGTATAGGCAAACATGCATGCACACTATGGCTTTGCATGTCAAATGGGGTGCAGTTTACCTTGGTTTTCTCAGATTTACTTTCCACAGTGTTGCAGAACTGCCTCGCTGAAAGGTCAGGGTATGCACCAGCGCTGGTGCATGGGAAGTGGAGCCTGTGTGTGTGTCAACAAGAGCAAAATGAGGGGGATGTTGATAGTAAGGTCAGCTCCATTGTTTTCTGAAACATCATCCTCAGTTGCTTTTGGTGTGCTGTAAGTCCAAAATCTAGATGTGTAAAAATGGATTTGAGAGATTGCCATGCTGATGTGCTAACTCCTTGGGAATAGGGGTTGTGCCTATTTTACATCCTATTTTACATCCAGGTCAGTCCCATCCTTGCTCTGTGGAGCAGGATACTGTCATTACAGAGTTTGCATGGGAGTAACAGGAAGGAAAATTGTTTATTTTCTTGATGCTTTATTAAAAGTCATTGATTAATTATTATGAATCAGTATGAGCCAGGAGATAATCTCTCTTGGTCTCATTCTTTTCTACTCTCTGTCAGTCATGTTGGATTGTAGACTCAGAGGGAAGAAAAAGTGAAACCATTCTTTGAAGTGTCTGGAGAGGACTGTGTCTCCTTTGTTTATTCAGGGTTGTTGAGTATAAAGTTGGTTTTCATTTTGAGAGGAGAAACCTACTATGAGGAAAGTGTTTTACTTTATCGCAAATTTTTAATTTTTCCCTGAAAATTTATTTGAATGGAAACAAAATTTAAACAGGCCTCAGTGAAAACCATTTAAAAATTATTTCCTTTTTTGTCTTATTCAACTTGCTGTCTTTCAAGCCTGTAAATGTTGTGTGCCCTGATCTAAATGCGGACCCTTATTGTTGGGTCTGCGGGATTAAGAGGAATCAGGACAGGTGCAGAGTTGCATGGGGACTTCTGTTTTGTTACAGTGGCTCTTATTCCTTGAGGACAGAAATAACCCTCTTGATCATCTTATATGTATGTGTAAATCATAGCTGCCAGTACTTTGCATTGTTTGTATACACAAATACATGAAATGCAAAATATCGATAGCCATGATTTAAAACATTTTGGGCAGATTTTTGTTTTATTGAGTGTGTGTCTGTAGTGAGTATATGTGCATGAGCATGCAAGAATATTAGGTGCATATCGAATATCTTTTGTTTATATTTCTATAGTTAAAACAGAACCAATGAACAGCAGTGAGATTGCTACTACTACCACGACAGACGGGTCTTTAGACAATTTCTCAGGATCAGGTAAGGAATAAACAAAGGTCTTAAGCTCAGCACTGTTTTCATTTACTGTTTTCTTATCCCATGTGGTCTAAACCTGTGCACATCTGTTAAAAAGCCTTGTGCATTTTCCAGCTCTTGCCTACTTCTATTCATCATAGTGTAATTCAACAGGAGTTTCCCCCCAGTAAGGAGCACTACAGTATCAGGCTTATTAACGTCCACTGGTGTCTTCGGTGGGAGTCTCACAAGGGAGTATTCTGGCCCAGAGTAATTACTCTCTTTTCTGTGAGTAAACATACATGCGTCTGTGATTAGTATTGTAATTGAGGGGTAGGAATTCCTCCTTTATTGTAATTTATTATTACCAAGGTATGAATGCTTTTGTCAGGCTTCTTTTCTTCTTGGAAGCCAAACACTTCTTAGCTTCTGACATACAGGAGACAAACATTGTGAGAAAAAATTGAGGTGTTTGCACAGTTTTGCGTACCTGTGTACTAACTGTGGTATTTCTAGCACATAATTTTTATGGTGCAAATAAAATTTAAAAAGGATCTGATGCTATATTGTGAGACTGTGTTTCCATAGGAGCAAAATTTGACATCTTGCAATCTGTCAGGCTCCACATAGCCAGCCCTTTCCCTATTTTGTCACAGCCTCCATTTTCTGCACAGGCTATCGAGTATGAAAGCATCAAACCTGAAAGCCCCCAAAAAAGATTTCTAGAGTATTTTAGTTCTCTGAAAGAAGAAAAGACAGGGTGTTTAATAATAGTTACATATGTCTGTACTGATCGGACTAAAGGCTCGATTGTAATATTTGAAGTATCTGCAGCCTCAGAGGCTGCAGAAAATAAAAATTATCAGGCATAGAAGGCACAGAAAGAGGTTCCCTGCTCCCTACATGCTTCACAACCACTCCTAGAGGATAAAGATGATGGATTTTCCCTGTAGCTGGCCAGGAAAGGGGTAGTTGGTGAAGGGTAATTATGCATGCCTTGTTTATTTCCACGTACTTAGCAATAGGGCCTGTTGTTTCTCTGGCTGTCTGATTTTACAGTAGTCTCATAACCTGCTGCTGACCCCTTTTTGGCAAAGGCTTCCAAACACACCTTAGGACCTAAAGAAGTAGTGACACCCAAACAGTAACCAGAGAGGGAAGGACACCCAAAAATAGCTCCCCGAGCGGAGTACACCAGCACACCCGGCACGCTCCCGGCGGCACCCAAAAATACTGACAGGAGCGAGGATGGGTTGGTGGAAGGCTCTGTGTCAGCAGCACGGGGCTGCCGGGGGAGCAGCTCGCTGTGCAGCCTCCTCTGCTTAAGTGTTTCACTAATAACATCTGCACCTTGTACATCTTTGTGCGGTGCTGGCTGATTTGAAGGTCTGAAAGCATTTTGGAGAACAGATAAGATGGAGGAAAATAAAAGTGTGATGCGGTAATACACAGTCTTATATCAGGAATTATTTTTTTTTAAAAGAGGGGCACGTGCTCTGGAGCTGGCCATATGTTTTCAATCGAGGCACACATGAAGCTCCTTCATAAAATGTAGGTCTTAAAAATTCTAAAAGTTAATAAAATGTCGCACTTGAGATATCAACAACCCTTTGAAAATACGAAGGGAAATGTTTCCACTAGGAAATAGGTTGTTTGCATTGAAAATGTTGTCTGTGTGCAGCCAAAGAATAAACTATTGCTTAGGAGTTGTACAAAGGCGCAATTTAGGATTTGAGATTTGCAATCAAGATTTTAATGTTAAGCATTCTTGTGTAGTTCCTGATAAAATATTATTTTCTATCTAAGGTATCAATGATATTTGAATTTAATTAAAATCTTGTTAATACTCTGAAATTCTATTAGGAAAAATAATATTTATCTTTGGTGTGTGTATTTACACTTCTGTGTGCTTTCTTTTCTCCTTGGTGCAGCAATTGGAAGCAGTGGTTTCAGCCCAAGACAAACACACCAGTTCTCCCCACCACAGATTTACCCTTCCAAGTATGATATCTTTTTAAAATAATAATAGTAGTAGTAATAATAATAACTGAAATAGCCAGATTTTAACTTCATTTAAAATAATAATTGGCTCCATCTGTTAAGCCATGATTTAAACCACAGCAGCTTCTAGGGAATTTTTTTTAAATGCTAAGAATGTATTTGAAAAATATTTGTAAAGTTCTTATTTTACTTATCATTTTATTATTGATTTCTTATTGCTTTGTCTCTGTCTTATAGTTTCTGTCGTCTAGCATGGTCTATGATTATGTGTTAATGAAGTAGCAGGATTATATTAAGACTGAAAATAAGTACATGCATATCTGTCTAATGCAGTGTCTGTCCTATGTTCTGTCATTTGTAATCAATAGCAGACCCTACCCGCATATTCTTCCTACCCCCTCGTCACAAACGATGGCTGCCTATGGGCAGACACAGTTTACAACGGGAATGCAACAAGCTACAGCTTATGCCACTTACCCCCAGCCTGGCCAACCCTATGGAATCCCTTCATATGGTAAGAAATCACATCCGCGCTATTTTATTCCTGAGGTAAATATTTTTTTAGATCGAGATTATGTGACTCTTGTGTTAGCACTTAGTGAGACAGCTGTGCTCTAGAGTACTTCTTTTCGAAGTCTGGTGATTTCCCCTCACTGGAATGAGTGATGCTTAATTTATATATTAAAGAACTGAGAAGGTACTCAAGAGGATGAATCCATTTTGGGATCAGGGAGAGGCTCATTAGCTTTTTGTTGGGGGTATCTAAAAAACAGCACTGAAATAGGCAAAGAGGTCTAGGGGCTTCCATTAGACAGGCATGGCCCCTGGTGACTGGCTGAGGAGCTCTGCTCTCCAGCAATGCAGTAGGTTACATTGGTACGTAAAGGTCTGAATTTCAGCTGATACAGATCACTGGAACCCAGATGAATCTGTGACGCTGTGCTGATTTTCAACAGGCAAAAACCTGATTCAAAAGGACCCCCGCCAATAAACTCTTACTATCCAATGTTTTAAAACTCCCTGGAAGTGAAAATTGAGGTAAATTGCCACTAAATCTCTGTCTGCCTGATGGAGATAGCACTAAGTAGCAAATATTTCCAAAAAAAATTAATTTAAAAACAAGTTGCTGTTGGTGAGACCATTTTCCTGCCAGGCTGTCTGCTGGCAGACCACATAGCAGTGCAGCAGCGAGGATGCTTTATTAGAAAATAGACCTCATATTCCTCTGGGGGAGTATATTAAAAATATACAATCCACATGCTTTGAGCAGTATGTTAGGTCAAGATACACTCAGATAATGTAAGTTTTATACAAAAAGGACAGAATTCATCATAAAAGCTGTTCCCTTTAAATTTTTTAAAAATTTTAAGTGCAAAACTGGTGAATCTTTTTTCCTGAAATCTGCAAGTAGAAATCCACTGGATCTCAAGTGTATCCTGTAGCAGATTATTGTGAACAGTCAGTAAAAGAAATATGTTATTATTTCCCTTTACTTGAAAATATGATTCTAAACATAAATCGGGTGTTTCAGTTTAAGTTCAAATCCACATACTTTAAGCTTACATTATGCAGATGGAGAGTCTTGCGCATACACACTCACAAAAGCTCCTGTTGCTGATGAGAGCTTGTCTGCTAATTCCATGTGAATCAGGTGGGGTGATAACAGATGACTCCTTTCCCCACCATGCTTTTCATGACCTGTTTCTCCTGCAAACACCTCATTTTCATACTTGGCTGACTGCAGGGCTTGGGCAGCCCAAACAGTGACTTTTTTTGGTTTTTTGCTTGGTTCCTCTGGATGAAATCTTAACCTCACTGAAGTCAGCTCTAAAATTCCCACTGACTTCAGCCAGGCCTTGATTTCACTACTTGAGTTTAGCTGTCTCGCTGTCCTCAGAGCTGTAATTGAAAGTTGCTTTACTTGGCAGCTGCTCGCAGGGGTTAACATGCCTGCCTGCCCTTTTGTTTTGGTTTGGTTTTTTGCCTAGTCCATCCCCCATGCCTAGGACTTCAGATAATTTTGCCTAACATCTTACATTGCAGAGCTGCTTTTGACCACTGAAACCATTAGTTCCTAAGCAAAGTGGATTTTTATGTGTTCCGTTCTTTTCAGACAGTGCCTTGTGGCTGGGGCTAAGGTGCTCCTCGCTGATGT
This sequence comes from Grallaria varia, assembly GCA_013396735.1. NCBI lineage: Eukaryota > Metazoa > Chordata > Aves > Passeriformes > Formicariidae > Grallaria > Grallaria varia. Next base: position 188,545 of record VWZG01007630.1, read on the forward strand.
ACTTTATAGGAGCAATATAAAAGCAAATAACTATTAAAAATTTTTGAGACCTGACATCATATATATTTTTTGCATATTTAAGGCGCATCATATAATCTATACTCCCAAAATAAATTATGTGCGGAGCATTAGGATGCTGATTTGCAACGAGCAAGAACTAAGACCTTGTTCAAGCCAAAATTCTCCTCCTTGGTCTGCAGCTTAGGCCCCATGTACCCTCTGTCTTGCCTTTCTTTCACCCAGGCAGAAATCTTCCACTTCCAGCGGGTAAGGGAGAAGATGTCTATATGAAAGGAAAAACTGAGTTGAGCAGGGGGCCACTTTCTTTTTGTTTCTTTACTCTGGGTCTCCTGAAAGAAAAAGTATTCATGAATTCCCGTATCAGCCTTTCTCAAGTTTTCTCTCTAGGGCAAAGTTTGGGAAGGTGCTGCCTCAAATGCACCACTATCCTCTTCGTTTTTCCACTTTCCCACCTCCACAGCGGTGCAGCCATGCAGGCAGGAAGGGGGGTGGAGGGGAATGCCATTGACAGCTGCTGCCCAGGGGCTCCTGGCTCTGCTTCATCTGCAAAGTCCCTGAGGAGGCTGGAGAATTTCCTGAAGCTCTTGCCTCCTGCCTGCTCCAGCACCAGCATCTAGCAAAGGCTTTGCTTACCAACTTTTTTGCTTTCCAAATCCTGGCAGTCCCCTTGTGTTTTCTCACTCTCCCTTCCTACTTCCTTACATACATTAGGCTTGGGAGAGGAAAGGAGCCTCAAGGTTTGATGAGTGAAGGCCTTCAGGATAAGAGCAGGTGGGAAGAGTAAGTCCCAGGAGATGAAAGGGTCTTCATAGCATGGGGGTTTGCAAAAGGGCATGTCAGTGCCAAGTTATCTTCACTCAAGTGGCATCCTCCTGCTGCTGCCTTTGATCGTCTCCTCCCACTTGGTCTGAGATGGAGAGTTAATCACACTGTTAAAAAAAAAATTAGACTACAAATTTAATTCTTAATTTAGTTAAACTTTCTCTAACGAATATTTAGTCAGCATTTCATAAGTCCTGAAACAGACAAGAAATAAGGATTGTTGATACCAAATCATCCATAGCATGACTTTCCCCTTGAAAATGAGGTGTCAGATTTGTCACTGGGACTGTTTAATTGTAGCATGAAACAGAAAAAGCAAGTAAGCATCAGAGGAAAACAAGCAAACAGTCTGGCAGTGGCCAGATCTAGCAGAAGGAATTAAGGGTAATTAATGACAGCAGCTGAAAAATAATGATTTAGATGGCAGACAGTAAGTTGCCATTTGTATATAGGGAGGTATTGAAGTTTTGCAAACATAGTGACTTCTCAGCCCTTTCCTACCTTCAAGTAGTGTTAAATATTGTTCAAAAAAATCCAGTCAGGAAATGGACTTAAATTAACAGTAATTTTCAAAAGAATGTTACTAATTCACACTTAGATAGTTCAGTTCAAATATTGGTGGTTTCTAAACAATGAGGTATCACTGAATGCCACGGTGAAACCTAAGAATATTGTATCGCTTTTCCATTGCTTTGGCTATAATTATTTTTAAATTGTAGTTCATGCTGGGACAACCTTATAATTGAAACTAAGAGACAGAGGCTGAATTGTGTGGATTTCCTCAGTATTTTACTTGCTAATATTTACTTTCTTGTTGCCTTACAAACTGGGAAAAGAATCACTGAATTTGGGCAGCAAGTCATTATTGATCAGACTTTGGATTTTTTCATAATTAAATTTAGAAATGAGAGAGTAATGTGTTGTCTAATGGATTTCCATGTCAGTGCAGATTAATGACTCTCTGCTATGTTTTTCCCATTTTGGGAAATTGCTTCAGGAATAGTGTTTATTTGTTGAAAGACCGAGTGCCTCCTATAGTGTTTAATTAGCTTTGAAAAATCATCTTTGCACTTAATACTGCTAGTTCTCTTTACCCACTTCTAATTCCTTAGAAAGCGATTGCACTGGGAGCCGTGTAATTTTCATGTAGGAATATTATACAATGCAAATCTCAGTTATGTCGTTAATGGGTAGATGGCAGGAGAGCTTGGCTATGCTATGCTTCATTAGAATCATATAAAGTTGCTAATCTACCTCTGTGTAATGTCATGAATATATGGAAAAGTTTGCCTCTGGCAGGAAAGAAAAAAAGGAATAATGCAACTTCCTGTTCATGTATAAATTTCTTTTGCAGTTATTGGAAACACAGTTTTGAATTTAACCTCTCCCTGGTGAACTTCAGTTTTCCGCGTGCTTTTAGACTGCCCTTACCCTGTTCATTTGTGCATGCTCTCAGTATTTGTTCTCTCGTGCCGGCAGTAGTAGTTATATATTAAAATTGCTGTTAACTAAGTGATTTTATTTTCCATCCCTGTTTGAATATGAACAAATAGCTTTGCTGTCACTAACTGATTTAGGTGCATTGTGGGCAGGCATCAAGACGGAAGGTGGATTGGCACAGTCACAGTCACCTGGACAGACAGGATTTCTAAGCTACGGTGCCAGCTTTAGCACGCCTCAACCTGGACAGGCTCCCTATAGCTACCAGATGCAAGGTCTGTATAAACAGATATTACCATTAATTAGATACAGTTAATGCTATCGTGGGCATCTTTTCCTCCTTATTTCTTTACATTACTGGCATAAAAATGAATGTTTGCTTGAGCCCTTACCTCTGATGTTACTGCAGTTGGAGCTGAAATGATTGACTTTGTTGAGAGCAGCAACAGGCCAGCCCTCAGCATTTTGGAAGATCCCTCCCTTCATTAAATTTTAAATAGTGAAGTGTTCTACTGTTGTTACAGTAAAAATGTATCTCCAAATAGCAATAGTTTAGCAAGTAGTGAATGAGACAAAGAAAGTCCTGGAAAACGTGTCAGGATTATGGATTTAGGAAGTGCCAAATATAATTTGACACCTGAGTTTATTCGAGGAGGGAGAAGAAGATAAAAATACCTACTGCAGCTGTGGAGGTGGCTAAGCAATGATTGAAGTCTTTTTCTTTGAAGTCTGTTTAAAAGCTGTTAGTCTTTGTATGTGCAGGCTATTATTATCAATTTTATTTTGTAGCCTTTCTTGCCTGTTTAGTTTACTGAATGTCTTCTCGCCTTATTCTCTCAATTTCTTTTCTCCCTTATGTATCAAGAAGTCACTGGGTGTGTCTGGTTCTGGGTTTTGCATTACTTTAAGAGATATTTTTTAAAAATCTTTGTTTACCAGAAATAGCTAATTTTGGATGTCTGCTGCAGGTCTTTTTGCCCCTGAATTCAACAGTAAAAATACAGTGTCTTGAGGATTTTAGAATTGTTGAAATAAGTGATCACTTACAGAACTGGACCATATTTTTTTTAAAGTTTAGCACCTTTCTTTATTATTATTAAGCTAAATTTAAACAGAGTGCTATCAAGTAAATGCTCCATGAAATGTCTTGAGGCAGAAGAGCTTTCAAAGACCAAGTGAATGAGGTTTTGCTTTTGTTGCATGACTTTAAGGGTATATTGATCCCATCCTTTGCTCAGGCACAAGAGAGATGGTTTTTGTTGCTCTGTGGTTTTTTTTTTCAGTCCCCTTTTGAACTGTGTGTTGAGTAGCTCCGTAGGGCAGAAGTGACCATCTGACATCTGAAGGATTGCTGACTTGTAGTGTGCTCTGACAAGAGGGATGAGATCAGAGTAGCATGCAAATTATCAACTATGTGCTGAATAGTGATGATCTTCTACTCATTGGAGTGAATATAACCCTAGACAGATTATTGGTTTTGCTTTCTACAAATAGCTACACAGAAAAACTCAAACAACAAACATACGTACACACACNAAGGAATTTCTGGATTAGCATTTCAGCTTTTAAGGAACTGATTGCTGGGAAATAGTGTTAGTGAAAAATTATGTCTGTGTTGCCTATAATTTCTATTGTAGTAAGTGCCTTCACGGCACAGTCATATGCTGGGATCCTGTTGTGCTAACCTACACAGCCAGATAAAAATATAGTCCCCACAGAAGCTGAAGATTAAAATAAAACACACAGGCTAGAAGGTCCTAATTTGACAGTAAAGCTGACACTGTGTAGGTATTATAAACAGCATCCCGTGTTGGTTATCTAACAGCTTTAAGGTGGTTTTTGTAAGATACAAAGGAGAGGGATGTCAATAAAAAGGTATTTAAGGCAGGACAGTGAAGTAGTTTTGCAGATGTCTGTGGGAAACTCATTTGATAGGGGGAGGAAAGGGGGAGCAGCATGGAATAACATGAGAGAGTGCTTTTTGGAAAATTTTAAGAGCAAGTGAATGCTGGCATTACTAGAACAAAGCTAGGACTTGGTCAACAGGTTGCATAGAGGTCTGCTGTAAAGGGTATTGCTTTGCTTTCTGTGTATAAGATCAGAATTGTCAAGATCCAGAAAGGGTGGCAATTGTTAAAAGATGGAACAGTCAGATCTTGGAAAGCATTTCAGCTGTACACATTGAAAGGCAAGGATCTAAAAATTTTCTGCAAAAAGAAATGTGTTAAAGATGACCCAGTTGTGAAGCTCTAACAAGAAAAGGGTCAGAGGCATTGATTTCATGATGCTGTTGTCTGCAGGGCTGAGGGAGGAGGGGGTCTGAGCCTGGGTCCAGCTGTGCCGTGCTTGGGGTGTGAGCTGCCCACCTGTGGAAGTCAACAGATCACTGACAGTCTGGCTTGGGCAGAAGAACCACGGGTCAGAGCTGGAGGGTCCCTGTGGTGTGTATGTCCTTTCTGTTGTACTCATAAATAGCAGGATGTGTGGGTGAGGGAAGAACTTGTCTCCTACAGAAACCTTAGAGACCATAATAATGGAATTATGGAGAATATTTCAAATGAAAATACAGTGAAGTTGTATAGTATAGACATATACCATCAAGCATTTAACTGCAAGAAAGACCTGTTCAGCAATGTGATTCTTTTCTACTTAGCAACTAACAAGAGAATATATGCATTTTTTATGTTTTCAAGCGGCTAACTTTTACATTTGAAATAACTTTAAATTTACTGCATTCTTCCTTTTGATTGAACAGCTGCTAAAAGTAAACAGGAACGTTTGTTTCCCTTTCCTCATTAAATTTTGGAAGAAGTAGTTGCAACTATTATTTAAGGACAGAATTGATTCTCATGGCAGAAGACAGGGTTAGTCCTGCTGCTCTTTAGTTGTTTGTGCAGAAACCTCCAGAGAGGAAAATGAGTTTATTCTCCCTTTCCCCTCTAGCACTATATGGGCAGGCTGCAGCCTCAGCCTTGTCATAGCCTGCAATAGCTGTTCTTCATCTCCTGCGTGCAGCTGCTGAGCTGCTAAATGGAGATAATGGATCCCACAACCTACTTCACAGCCATGCGTTACATGACAGCGCTTGGGGCCCTGCATTCTTGCCTGCAGTAAAGGGGATTTCCTAGCGGCCTTGCAGTTGTCGTGCTCGTGTTCCCTGACTGGGGTTACCTCGCGCTTGAAAGCTTTGGAGTTAATTCTGGTTCCTCTCCCTGGGGTGAATGTCTCCCTGCAATGTAGAGACTCTGCCTCGTGGTGCGTGTGCAGCCAATTAAACCCAGTGCTTTTCCTGACCCTGCTAAAATTACAGCGTGATTCGTCACTGAACAATAGTGCAGGGAGAGACTGCCAACTTTCAAAAATTATAAGGAGAATCACTGCCTGTGACTCCTTGCTAAGGTTATTCTGGTAATTGGATTTTTTTTTTTTTTTTGTTACAAATATATCATCCCTGTAACAGGGTGTATGTAGGGGAGAGGGTGAGAGAAGGACTTGGGCAGTTCTGCCACCCCATCTCCCCACTCCACCCCCACCCTTACTTAACGGTTGTATTCCTTAAGATGTTTTTCATAGAAGTTGTTTCATAGATGTTGATAGACCATTTACATGACTAATGGCTGTGGGAATGGACTGCTGTTCCTATATTGGCAGAGTTAGAAGGATTTCTCAATGAGGATAAATGGAGTGAGGAAGGGCTGGGGGAAGCAGCAAGGCAAGGCCTCCTTTTGGAGCGGTCTTAGTTGAGTATCCTTTGATTGTGATAGAAGACGGCTTTTGCCCTGCATCCGAGTATCCTACTGCTGGAAGGGTGCTAGACCTGTGATGAGTACCAGCATTGTTTTAGTTACCAAGATTGTGATGATTGAGGATAACTATCCAATTGGTTTGGGAATTCAACCATGAGAAAGTAAACGTTAAGGTATTTGGTTATTATTATACAGTATAAAAATATTGTGCTGGATGGCTAACCAGTTACTAGGACAACAAGGGGGAGTTTGCCAAGGATTTTTAAGCACTGTAAGCAAGCCGAAGAAACCTTGAGTTTAAATAGCCCATCTGGCCATCTTAGGCTTTCCCAGAAGAGCTGCAGTAAACTTCTGCCACATACGTTGTACCCTGATGATAGACATAGCCCATTGCAAGGAGACTGAGCTAGGAAAGCAAATGGATTCCCGTGGCCAATACACGGGGAAGGACCACGTCCCGTGCTTCGTGGCGATGGCACAGGGGCAAGTCCCGCGCCTGGAGCCCACGCCCTAGTCCCAGCAGGATCCGTCCGCCTTCCAACGCTGACTGGGATTCCCAGCTTTAATGTGGGTCAGAGCTCTTTGCAAAATAGACCTTTGACCTGCAATTTACAGCTTTTATCACATTTTAAAGCTATGTAGCTGGCCAATTTAGGGCAGTAAATCTTGTGCGTTTTGTAGCGATTCTTACTTTTATGTTTGTTCAGCTAAGGCAGGACAGCAGCTCTATGCCATGTTATGGCTGAATATTTGGAAAACAAGTGGCAACATTCGAGTATTTTAAAAAGAACCTTAGGCCTGTAGTTCTGGGTGGCCCATGGAGCTGTTTCTGAGAAACCTGCTTCATGTTTGTTACGGTCTAGGAAACCCCTACCCCTCCTCCATAGGAGCCAGTGCTGACCATGAGATGAAAGAGAGAGATCTGTGTGTTAGTATGTGTGTGTCTTTGTCTGAGAGGGAGAGATGCTGGTTGGCATGTAATTACTTTTCTTATTTGCTCTTGCAAATTACTTGCCAAATTTTTTTGCAGAAGATAATGTATTTCTCAAAAAGAGTATTTGTTTTGGTTTTTTTTCTTATAACTATGAGAGGCATATCATTTTTTAGAGTGACTCAGACTCAAGCTATGCACCTCTAAAACCTATCTTTGAATGTATTTCTGCATCACTTAAACATTACTATAGAAATAAAAAGAGACACAGTGACTTCCATTCTTCCAGCCATAGCAGTATTAGAAATAAAATATCGTTTCAAAGTTTTGCAATTTAAAATATTTTTCAGCTGTACTTTGGCTCTGGGGCTTGTTATAATAAAAAAGTCACATCTGTTTTCCAATTCTAAATTAAATTTAAAACAACATGTTTTTCTCATTAGTACTGTTTATCTGTACTATCTGCTAAACTTGGATGTCAGCTCTTCTGCTGAAGTAATCTGATTTTAGTTCACAGGATTAGTAGCATCTATCAACAACCACAGAGCTTTTGTGCTAATAGAAGATACAAGTGAAATGTTTACAGTTATTATCACACTTTAAATTTAAGCTTCATCTTTTACTCCCACTGCTGTTGGATTTCACATCTCCTTTGTTTGAGACTTAACTTGCATGTGCTTTTACTAACTTTTGCAATCAAAGCATTTAAATATTTTTCCTTCTGACTTCTCATAGCTGGGATACCTATTGGTTTTGAGGGTTTTTTGTTTGAAGAAGTAAATAGCTCATAATTGTCCTTCGGGGGTGGTACTAAGCATGCAGCCCTGCCTGCATTCTGTGCTCTCTGGAGTTGCAAGAAATGCCACATTTCCCGATGAGAAATCTCTGCATAGGATTTGTTTGTTAATTGAGTCATGTCAGGTACCTCAGAGGACCGGTGCATCTGTGTGCCTGTCTCCCTGGTGATTTTCATCCCTCCTTGTCGCCTTTGCCCGCTTGCAAGCTTTTGCTCCCAAGGTCTCTGTATATCTTTGCACTAAGGCAGGTTTCAGTGGCAAGGAAGGCTGTAAACAGCCTATGTGCTTTAATAACCTGTGCTGGCTGGCGCTCTCCTGCTGTTCAATAGGTTCCCCGGTTACAGACTTTGTGGTGGCTTATGTAGCTTCACCCTGTGCATCCATATGCCTCAGCTGGTGGCTGTGTCACTCCCGGGTTATAACCAGCGAGGGCAAAACAGCTGAAAGGGGGTTGCTGCCCTTTTAGTGGAACAGCTTCTCAGGTTGGGTATTAAACAAGAGCCCCATCTGTCTGTTTTCGGTGGCTCATGAAAGCAGGAGGAGGGAGGTGAAGGCAGTAATTCAGTATCTGGGCTAAATTCAATCTTGGGTCTCCCTTCTCACAGTGGTACTCTTTTCCTCTTGTGTCATGCCTAATATACTCTATCAAAAAAGAGAAGATTTGCAGCCCAAGGCTGTGTATGATCGATTAGTGAATCCTAATGGCTTTGCAGTCAAACTGAGCTGTTTGGAGCAGGGAGTTATGGCTTTTGCTGTTCCTGTGAGGGGCTGAGGCTCAGGGAGGGGAGAGGACACAGTTCTCAAAGGTGGGAGGAGAAATAAAGCCACTGGGCTTTCGTGAGGGCAGATGGAATCTCTCAGGACAAGGCTTGCCATTATCGTTCAACAAAAAAAATAAAGAAACCCCCATTACTTCTACAATGCTAGGTATTATTTGGAGGGGTGGAATAGCCTAATATTCAATCAGAGCTGAGGTGGCTCCAAAATTCCTGTCTACATTTCAAGGATTTTTTTATTGCAATAATGAAATACGCAGTGTAAGAACTATGAATTATCACTTTCCATATATTAACATGTTATAGAGCCAAATCGACCAACATATGGGAAATATTACAAATATGCCATAACCTTATGATATAATCATGTGATGGAAGTTATTTTCTGATACTTTGTTTTAGTAATTCATGTAATTTTTCATTTCATTTCAGGCAGCAGTTTTACAACATCATCAGGAATATATGCAGGAAATAATTCACTCACAAATTCTACTGGATTTAATAGTTCACAGCAGGTAAATTTGTAAATAGGAGTTCAGCAAACTTTGGCAAACTTAGAATTCTCATCCACTGAAAAAATGTAGCCCTTACATAGCTTATTGAAAGAAATTAGTGTCCTTTCAAGTTAAACTAAAGTTTATAAATGTGTTTCTTCAATTTATCATCTTTCAATACTAGAACTAATTGTCTGAGGTTGATGTTCTTATTCACACAGCTTCACAAGTGTATCTAATAAAATACTTATATAAGAAAACATACTAAATTATATGTAATTTAGATTTTGTTTTACTGCCTCTCAGTTTTAGGTCCTACAGCATCCAGTCCAGGAAGCATACGTGCTCAAAGTCTGACATGTGTTTGTAGTTATATTTTGGAATTTATACTAAAAAGTAGCAAAATTTTGATGGACTATTCAGTTGCTTTTTTGTCTTGCAGGAATATCCCTCTTATCCCAGTTTTGGCCAGGGTCAATATGCACAGTATTACAATAGCTCACCATATCCTTCACATTACATGACAAACAGCAACACCAGCCCTACGACACCCTCCACAAATGCAACATACCAGCTTCAAGAACCACCATCTGGCATCACCAGTCAAGCGGTTACAGATCCTGCAGCAGGTAATTACATGGATTTTATGGTCCCTATGAGGCACGTTTTTGTAAGTTGAAAGGGAATGGATTTTTTTTTCTCTCTTTTTTTTTTTTTTTGGTGTAGTCATCGGGGTTTTTTTATTATTTCTTATTCCTGAGCCTGTGGCACGTCTTGTCCAGATTCTAACAGAAAATAGACTGAAGTAAAAAGAGGATCACTAGAAGTTTGAAAGCTTGGGCAAAATGCAGTTTGTTTGTATTTATTTGTAAGGTGCTTGTGTTAAAAATTGCAGGGTATGGATAAGTCTTTACCCTAAACCAGAACCTCACGCTTTTAAGCTCTGCCTTCATTAAGATAAACTCCTTTGATTTTTTCCTAAGTAAGACTGAAATCAAGAGGCCTTCAAGCCATAGCTCAGCTGTCCGCTAGAAAGAGAGCTTTTGTGTTTTTTACTTTCAGAGGACATAATAATGCTTGTAATGGGGAGTTGAAATTGCACAAGTGTTTCCATTTTAAGAAAAGATTTTAAGTGGCTTTTCCTCTTTCCCAGTCATTTTACCTTTCTTGGTGGAATTTGGCAGTCCTTTACTAGTTGAGATATTTTTTGAACATTTATGCCAAACTGCTCCAGATTTTTTTGGAAAATAAGGGTGAAAAATACTTTTCCCATTATTAAAAAAACCTAAAAATCCATTTTTTTAACAGTTCAAGGATGTCAGTACTTAGTAGATGGCAGAAGTTTGAAGTCTGTCAGAGAGAAATTCCAAGGTTGCAGATGTATTTCTCAGTAATGCAGTGAGAAGCAGCTATGATTTGGCAATGGTATCAGGTGGTTTCGGTTTAGAATTTTCTTGAGGGAAGTTGTTTTTATTTTCTTGAAGTATTTGATGGGACTAATCTTCCATGTGCAATGAAAGATTTCAGTATAATTTGCTAGGCCTCTATAGCTTTTCTGCATGAGTGTGTACCTGAAGAAAACATATTCAGTTTTGTCTCTTTTGAAGCTTTTGCTGAAAATAAATAGGGAAGAAGATACAGTTGGTGTGTGTGTTTATATACACCGTCACATGAGCATGCAATGTATTTGAGAAAGGAATCTTTCTAAATACATGAATGCATATTGCAGTCTGGGGCATTTAGAATATGGGGATACGTATTGGTGTCTGCTTAATTATCCGGCTTTTCACTTCTTAAACATTTTTTCCTTTTGTTTTCTTGTGGGTTTATTTGCTTCTCTTCTTATGTTGAAAGCAGTTAAGTTCCTCTTATCCCAAAACCCAAATGTGATCAAGTTTTAGCTTTTATTGTTATATCAATCTAGGTCTTGATGTTTTGCAAAATCTTTGTATGTTTTTTTTAAGTTATTGACACTTCCTAAAAGCAATAGTAAATGTATATACGACAAGAGGAGTTATGTGTTTCCCAAGCACAAACTTACTGTCTTAAAAGCTGTCGTCCTATTTAAATAGTTTCTTGTGCTCTATAAACCTAGACAGAACTTTTAGATCAATCCTTTTTAAGAAGTCTTCCTTTCCTCCCTCCACCCCACACTCTTGTTACGAAAGTTTTGTCTAAAAATTTTGAAGAATTTGGTGAGTTTTCTCTTGGATGAGTCCTGCACCTAATCCCTCTTCTAGTCTGTGCTTTCATGTATTGAAAGCTGTATATCCATGGGTGCCCTACCCCTGCTTGCTTAGCCCTTCCTCGGTCATGTGCACGCCTCCTCTGGCATTGCTGGGACTGCCGTCTCTTTTCCTGAAACATTAATGATTGAACAAGTCTGAAAAAGTTCCTTCTAATTGTTTGCAAATAACAACTCCTGGAGTTATCACGGGCTGACTGCCTGTACCAGGGGCACGCTTAGGAAAGTACCTGCCGTGGACCACTCTCTATTAGGAGGAGCTATTGAAAGCCGTCCTTCTGTTCTCTTTCATCAACGTGGTTGCAGTCAGCAGAAAGTATAGGGCTAGACCCAGATTTCTCCTTTTTTCTTTATGCAGTTATCATCTTTATGCAGTTGTCATTTTTATGCACTTAAGTTAGGATCTAGCCTATTTAGGCTCCTTCTGTTTCGAGCAGAGAATGATAAATACTCCTACCTAGAGTTCAGTTTAACTACAGTCCTAATCCTGATGTGCCAAAGCCTCTCCATTGGTATGAAGGCAGTTTAAGGTGGCTGACATTCCAGTGCTGGATTTCTAAGGGAAAACTGAATGAGAATTTTATGCTGCCTCACAAACTTTCAATCCTGGTAGAAGGGAAGCGAGGACCAGTCAGTGAATCCAGTGGTGTTCTTGTGGTTTCCCCTTGGACAGTGTAAATGGCTTTACTTTTTTGCTTGCTGAGGTTTATTGCAAAGCCTCAGTTGAACTCATACGCAGTCTGCTCAGAAGACAAACTAAGGCTGGGTCAAAGAAAAGAGGGATCAGTATGGAGGAAAGGAGTTCTCTTGGACTGAGGACAAGTTAAAAGGTGTGTTCAGCAGAAGGAAATTCATAGTTATGTTAAAAAACACAGGACAAAGGAACTAAATAACCAAATTTTGATTACAGTTAGTCAAACTTCTGCACGCTGTGTTGCCACATCTGGTTAAGTTAGACAGCTGATTCCCTACCACAATTGGAAGGCTTCATATGAGGAATGATGGGGAACAGTGGAGAGCCATCACTTTTAGTAGGACGGGCTCCAGCTGCTGAATTGCAACTGTCTATCCCTACACATCTTCTATATTTAAAAAACCCATGTAATCCATGTGGTTATGAACTATGCCAGGACAAGCACAGAACAGCCTTCAGACTTTACAGAGGCACCAGAATAATTTGACAGACATAGGTGGTTCCTATGAATTTGGGCCAGTAAGTGAAACAGAAGCATCTGGTAAGAAAAATGTGAAAGTGAGAAAGTAATTACGTGCTCTTATGACATTTTTAGCAGACTCAGAAAGCTCAGATAATTTCACTTGAAATACATTTAATTCCTTGTACAAATATAAAATAATCCTTTTATGGTTTCCCTCATTTCCTAGTTAAATATGAAATTTTTTTGCCATGCAATCCAGGACATCCAGGCATTCTTTCAGAAGTACCTGAGATTTTTCATGCTCAGTGTTTCTTCTTTCTCTTCCCATTGTGGATTTGAAAAATTTCTTGTACCACAATGAGGACAAAATCATTTTATTGCACAGAGGCCTATAGTTCCTTGTATCCATAAATCAGACATACAAATTAATTTTATTTTCTCGTGAACAGAAGACTGTATTTTTCTTAGTGACATAATTAGAAAATCGTTAAGCAAAACAATCTCAGTATGGCATTTCAAATTTTTAACGTGTTATCTGCTTCAGATTTCATTGGAAGTTTTGTTTTAGTTCAAAAGTAAGAATTTTTGAAGGTTTGTTGTTTTGGGGTTTTTTCCACTTGTAAAAGTTTTATTTTGCAGAAAAAAATGCACTTTTCATCAGAATAACAATAGAATATTAGTTTTCTTCTGGGATGAGCTTTCAGTCCATACATAATTAGATTATCCCAGGTATGGACAGTGAGTTTCTGATTTTTTGTCTAAGCTGTAGTAACTAATAGAAGTAATAATAAGTAAAATTATAAAAAAATAATAGAAGTAGACTAATGAGAAAACATTCACTCTCCCTTCCCATGTTCAAATTCATTAAAATAGGTTCAGGATGAACAAAAGGAGATATTTCTTTATGTATCATATTGGTAAGCTGTGCAGCTCCTTGCCACAGGATTAGGATGCAAAAAGTTTATGGCAGTTCAAGCATTGCATAGACAAACTCAAAGATTAGAGTTGCACAGACACCAGTCAATTCAAGACATTCTTGACGCAGAAAATCACTGGAGACAATGGATGAATTACCTCTGTGTGTATTTCTGTCCTTTTTATACTTTCTCAGTTTCCTGCTGTTTGCCAGTGTTGAAACTTACCCTGGACAGATGGAGTTTTGCCCCATCCATTATGCCTACCCTGATGTTCTAAAATACTTAGATCAACATTCATAGCATGTATTTCTAAGAGTTAATGTAGAAAAAGTCTACTGTTTCTAAAGCTTTAATAATTTTCTCTCTCCATATTTCAACTCCATCATCACAGCCAGTAACAAAAAAATCTTGATTTGTGCAAATTTTTTTAATAAATTCAGTCAGAAAAGCTGAATTTATCGTTCTATTTCATATGATGCTGTATTTATAATTTATTACAGTGTTTCTCTCAAGAGAGACTCTCATTGTTCTTGAGATTTGATTTCTTTCAGTTTTCTTGGTTTCTGTAATAAGTATGTTTAATATATTACTGGAAGGTTTTGGGTTTTTTGATATTACTCACATACTTCACAATGCAGATTAAAAACCCCGAAAGGGCTGTGCCAGCCAACAAAACTTGTTCTCAGCCATGGGTCACCATTTTACTTTTAGAAACTAAACTTCTTTTTCCTTGAACACTATATCAAATGTAGTATTGCAAAAGGGAAAGTAACCTTTACAGTTTCTCTTTATCATATTTCATAACAATGAATTAGAGACAGGAAAGTGAAACAGAGCAAACAGACTATATAGGCAACTTTTCATTAATACCTGTATGGAAACAAATGCTGCTATATTTGCAGTAAATTTCTGGTATTCAAATGTTTGTTCTTTTTCATGATAAAAATTAAGAGAAAATCTACAGGATATATTTGTATAGGAGGGAAAGTCATTGAAAATTCTGTAAAAACAGGAACTAGATTGGACGCAATAGTGAATGGCAAAGTACAGCATTGATTTTGCTTTTCTCATAGTGTTTGTTCTCCTGTTTTTACATTTACAATATACAACTTTAACTCTTTGACATTGCATCCAACAATATATAGTCTGACTCAAAATATGTTGAGGCTAAGAACTTGATGCATTTTTTAATAGACTGTTTTAAATACACAAATAGGATGTTCATCATGGATTTTGATGGGATTAAAAGTAAAAATTATTTCAAATTGTTTGAAAGGAGTAAGAAAGAAGTAATTACAATGGATCCCATTATGGAATTTTTTCTTCAACAAAGAAAGCTGGAGGAAAAAAGTCTGGACCACTTCAGGGCTTGTAAATATTATTGTAGTCGTACATAGTTTATCTATACTGTTATAAAGGATATACTGTTAATACAATATTTTGTCATTATTTTGGATATACAATACTAAATCAAAAAGTCAACCAAGCCTTGAAATAAATGGGCATTTCTGCTAATATTTTTAGCAGACTATTGAGAGTTTCTGTCAAATTTATAATAGTATGTTCTTAGTCCTTAATATACAAACATTAGATTCATTTTTCAAGTGCAGATTTTGTCATTTTGTCAAAACAGCACTAAAGACATACTTCTGTGGCCCTGCTAGCAGGCATTATTGTATTTCTTGCAATACTTACTAATACTTTTACTTACTACTAATAGAGTACTACTTTTAATTGGAGAGAAGTAAAAAAAAAAACAAAACAAAA
>VWZG01007630.1:203712-214362 GCA_013396735.1 Grallaria varia
AAAAAAAAAAACCCGAAAAAATCCACAAATGCATCTCTGATTCTGCTGCATTATTTAACCTTGGTCCAGTTTTATGCAAGTAGAAGTTTGTATAAGTGCTCATGAAATTTGTTTTTAGTTCTATTTATGCAAAAGTAAACTTGAAGTATGCAAAAGTAAGAAAATTATAGCATGAGACTGACATATTCAAATTACCTGAATTTTATACTTTTATTCTGGTATACAGGAGTTGAAATAACACTGGCCTAAGGTTTTAGGTTCTTTATTCAAACTTAAGTATAAGATTTGAGGGGAAGCCATTAATCTGGGCACAATCTAAATGGAAAATATTTGTACATACCTACTTGCAGAGACATTTGACTATACTAACTGTTCTAGACCCATGTTGTCCATGTAATTTACATGGTGACATGAGATATGATTACTTTGATAATGTATGTTTACTCTTTTTTGCATACCCTTTCAGTGTAATAGGGAAAAATCTGACAAAATTTGCAATGCCTTTGTCAGCAGCAAAAGCTCTACCCATACACTTGCCAGTTGGATTTACTTGGAGATAGACTTGATTTTGGGATTTCTGGGATAGCCAGTTTTCCCCAGACTTGTCATTTGATACTATTGCTGTGCATTAAATCAATAGTAAGAAAATACAGCAATTACTTAGGGGGGATTTCCATAACAAACAGAAATGAATTGCAGAATATGGTGTTGCAAGTGCTATCTCTGTGGCTTTATTGTCTATTCATAAGTAATCAAAGTATTCTTTTTTATAAGGTGATGGAAAATTGTCCTTTGTGACGACCATCAAAACTGCCCACAGTGATGTATGACAGGGAAGTATATACTCATGAACTGTTTTGTCAGGTTGCAGTAATGTGGTGCCTTGAAGCACAGGAGAAAGTCTGCTTCAGTATGGTTCATGTATTTTAGTTAAACCAGAATGTAAACATAATTTATTCCTCGTGGTTATGTATAACTTTTGTCTGGCTTGGTATGACTGTATACTACGGGGTTTACTACCAGGTCAGGAGCAGGGGAGTATCAGTCACACCTGGAAAATAAGACGTTTATAGAATCTGGGTTCAAAATGGTTTTTTTCTGACTGACTATAGAAGTCAAGGTGGTGTCTATTGCACTTATCCAAGGTTTGGAAGAAGGAACTCTGAGTGCATGAAGCAAAAACAATCTATAGCGTTTAGCATCTGCCTGGGGCAGGGTGCAGAGAGTTGCTGTAGCAGAGACATCTAAAATGATGCGTATGCTCATGGATGCAGAAGAGTAACTGTTCCTACGTTATTAATATCATTTTGTGAGGGCATATGCAACACACAGAAATGTCTGTAGTGGTCCAGACTAACGGATCAACCATCCAAACCTGGCAAGCCTGCCAGCTTCGGGGGTCATCTGCAGATACCTCGGGAGCAGTGAGGACAGGCTGAGCTTGTGTAAGACTTGCCCTAAGCACTTTTCCATTTTCCAGATATTTTTGTCTTAGGGGATTTCCAGAGCTGCTGTTGTTTGTTTGTTTAGGGTTTACCTATATTGGCATTTAATTTGGAGGAAGCTCTGTTTTGATGTGGAGCTTTGGCTCAGCAAAGCAGTCCTAGAGCACCCAGCTGAGTCCTTCCAGTCAAAGCTAACCTGGAAGGTGTCCTGCAGGACAGCTCCTAATTCCTCCAGCCCCTATCGAGGATGCTCAGGAGAGCAGACCAGGCTGGACCTGCACTGAAATGACCTCCCAGAAACAGACAACAGAGCCTGGTGTTGCCATTACTTGTCTGGTCCCAAAGACCCAACCTGCTAATGTGGTGAGGCTGTAGCACCCCAGAATGCTTCTCACATCCAGGGATCTCTTCAGCCTCCTCTTGAGCCTTTGTAATCTTTTGGGAGCCTGGAATGGGTTTTTTTGGCAAAATGTACCACAAGTCTCCTAGGTTTTATCTGAACTCCTTCTTGTATTTAACCTGGCTGCTGCCAGCTCCTTTTCGTGACCTTGCTTTAGTATTGGACAGGCAGCGGAGACCTGATTCTCACCCACGTCTCAATTCACCATTATGTGTACAGTAGGGTTTTCTCCTGCACTTACCTGTGTTTGTAATGCTTAAGAACAAGATAAAATTAAATTCAGTGCTTTAGAAGCATAATCATTTCTCCTGGCTAATCTTAAAGTATGTCTGGTACCTTGAAGTCAGCTGAAGTTGAACAAATTAACCAGTGATTGTAGAAAATTGGGTACAATGATAACATGGTTTGTGACCAAGTAGGTTGACTTCAGCAAGTCTTTCCTTCCTGGCAGTTAAATTTTTTCACTCAAAAATCTTAGAAGCAAACTAGGCTAAAGCGGTCTGGCAGAAACTGCAGGAGGATGATATAAATCTGTTTAGGAAATCATGTCCAGAGAGAGGTCAGTGAGAACTTGCTGCTAAAATAGAAGGATGGCTACAGCAGCATTCCTCAGTGTCTGCCTTGGGCCTAGAACCAAACCACATTTTCATTAATCATTTAGATGACGGAACAGAATGTGTTTGCCTATTAAATATGTAGATGACACCATGCTGAGAGGGGCTGTGAGTTCTTTGGAGATGGGATGAGAACTCAAAAAATGGAGATGTGATCTGAATAAGAGCAGGTGTGAGGTATAGATTTAGGCAGGAATGATAAACTGCACAAATGTGGGATGGGGAATGTTGGCAGCTCCTTCAGGCTCTACCTTTCCCTGCAGACTGCTCTCACTACTCCAAGTGTTAGTGGCACATGGAGTACCCTCAGCCGCTGTTGTTTTTCTTGCTCCAGAATTTGTCAGGGCTTGGGCTTGTTGAGGCTCAGGGCTCAGCTGGACACTGTATTTTTTAACTGTGTTTCCTTATGAGGACCCGAGAGTGACCATTGGACAGCGAGCTGGTAAGCCAGCCGTGCACGTGGAGGCTGCCCCGTCCAACAGCCCGAATTCAAAGAGTACATGCTATGGTTTCCCTTTACACACATGGAGTAAGTTTCTTGCACATAATGTCATGTTTCCCCCCACATTGGTTACAGCCATCTGTCACACTTCTTGTAACGCACTGATCTCCTGAGTAGTCTCAGGAGTTCCAGGTATTAGAAATGTTGCCTATTCAGTTCATGTGCAACGTTTGGCCAGGTCTTTGAGAAAGGACCAGTTTGATGTCACTTCCTCCTCCGAAGATGATCTAGGAATCCTGAATTGAACATTTATTGGAAATATTGCAGAAAAGTCCTGCCAAGTGGTGTCCAGGGATGGTAGCCTGTGGGACATTCCGGAAGTAAAGCTTTGCTTGACTTTGCTTTGCATTGTTGTTTCCAGTTTGGAGAGACTAGAGAGAGAGATAATCAGAGCCTGGAAAAGAGGAATTGTCAGGCAAGGTCTAACCTAACAACAAAGGGATCTGTGAACAGTCTTCAAATGCGTGCAAATACAATGAAGGGAATAATTTCCCCCACTTTCAGATTGAATTTATATTGTTGTAATGAATGCTAAAGTTGTATGTTCTAATGGCATAGCTGTAAAAGCTGCACAGCTGTTTTGCTGGAGACATCTGTAAGAGCAAGATAGACAAATCTTTCTTGGGAATGATGCAGGTACAGTGGTCCCAAGAAGGGTGGGCTAAGGTGTGCCCTGCCCACCTTGGGGTCCTGAGGTAGGGTTGGAAGTCTTTCTGTCAGGTGCTGTTGCTGCCCTCACCATGCTCTGCTCTGCATGCTCATTCATTTAGGTTTGCTTGGGTTCGTTTGTCATGAAGTTTTGCTTATACTCTTTCCATGCTATCTGTTCCCTGTATTATTTATTGTTACTACTGCAAGTTCAGTACTTAAAATTTTCAGGCATAGCATGTCTGTGAAAATAATTTTAAAAACTGGGAACTAGAGCTACACTCCTCAAAGCATTGTCAGAGACAAAGAACAGCCCTAATTTAAATATAGTCAACAGGATGCAATTTTTCATTATATCTGAGTTTCAGAGCACATATTTAGAACATCATTGGCCAGTATACCTGTTGAAGACATTCTGGTCTGTTTATTTTACTGGATTATAATTTATATCAAGGCTTTTGTGCATTGTTTTCTTTCTTCTTCCTTTTTATTAGAGATCGTAATAATAAACAATGTGTATAGCAGACAAATTGATGGAAAAAATTGGACTAGTTATGTTTTCTTATTTATGGTTAAGTACAGTAGGTGAAAGAGCAATCAGCATTCAAAGTTTAAATAGTTTAAATAAATATTCTGAGGTGTACACTGTCATAGGAAAAAATATATGTTACTGAGATGTTAATGTTCTTCAATATTTAAACCTCTGTCTTTAGTTATGTAGACTTCCATGACTGAATGGTTTTTGTTGTTTGGCACATACACAGAATCACTATTTTAGTATAGGTCGAGTGTTTGAAGATTTTGTGTTTAATGCTGAGTTACATCTCGATTTGTTGTTCTGCTTATTTTAACATAGCCTGAAATACTTAGGTATGTATATAATGTGAAATATGTAAGATATGCTCATTTTCGCGTAGTGTAGATTTGAAAGCTGAGCATGAGAATTTCAAGATCTTTTCCTTTCATTCAGCACAAACAACTGTTATTATTTTGAGTAATTGTGCATATGTGGTGTTACACAGATGTCCAGAGTCTCCTTAATCTAACCCTTGACCTCAACAGGATGTTTTTCTAGGAGAAAGAATCACTTGTGTAAGAAGTATACCTGTCTGTTCAAGCTGGAATGCTGTAGTGTAGGCTGATTAAAATGAAAATACAAATACTCATACCTACTGAACTCTAAAGAGTAGTCAAGGTTAACTGAGAAGTAAAACTGGTAGACATAAAAATTCCAGCTGCCTTCATTGAAAGTGTGTTTTAGGGAAAAAAAATTCATGATGACTATCAAAAGAAAATATTTGTGAACTTCAGACTATGAAAGGAAGTCTTCAGAAGAGATTTAAAAAATCTGTTGCATTTCTGAGGACTATGGTACTTCTCAATAAATTAATAGGAAGGATAATTGATGTTGGGTGTCTGCTTTGTTAAGCTACAAGCGCTTCACTGTTACTGAGTCTGTGGATGTTAGGAGTGGCAAAATATATTTCAGCTAGCATGTTTTCAGATGAAGTTTTTGCTCTTACATACATAAATCATCATTCTTTTTTCACCTGTTCAGCAGTAAATATTCTTACTGTAACAAAATAATTAGCATATAATACTGTTTGTAAAGAATTGTATCCTATCTTGAAGGTACTTATTGGAAAAGTTCAGTGTTGAGAAGGCCTGTGAAAAATACTATAAATTTCATCTTCATAGTTGATGCATATTTAAAACTTATTAATTGAAATTACCATGGGAAAATAAATACTCTGTTTTGCGTCATGATTAGAAATACTTCTATTCTTCCAGCTCAAATATAGCAATATATAAGAAAAGGCAACGGGGCAATTTGCAAAGTTTTTCAGTTTCTGTAAGCTGGGTTTTTTTCACACCTGGATGGTTTTTCTTACCAGTCACCATAATGGTTATTTTGAAGACTCTTTGAAAATTAGAGTTAAATAAATATTCTTTTATACAGAACTTTCATCCCTTAAAATTGCTTGTTTAGAATTAAATCTTGTAGTATTTGAAGGGATGATGTGTTTTTTTTGCTTCATCCTTTTTTATGTGTTTACTGGAATAATTTATCACTCTGTTTTCACTAACAATTTGAGCTAGATTTAATTATTTTATCTATCGAAATTGCCACTTATTGTAAATTTAAATATTTTATTTAAGACTGTTTAAGCGAACATCTTGGATTTAGTGTCACACATGAAAAGCAAGTTGAACATTTTGAAGTTTGAACTGAAAGATAAAAATGTCCTTTATTTACTACAACAGAATACAGTACAATCCACAGTCCATCAACTCCCATTAAAGATTCAGATTCAGATAGATTGCGTCGTAGTTCAGATGGGAAATCACGTGGACGTGGCAGAAGAAACAATAATCCTTCACCACCACCTGACTCTGATCTAGAGGTACTTATTAAATGTCTTTGGCCTGTTACAGACTCTATTTTTATAATTATTTTGCACAGAGAAGTATGTTTTACACGTCAAAAATAAAGTGTCATTGAAGCTCCCTTTTTTTCTTAACAGTCTTTTTATAGAAGATAGGATTTTTCTTCTAAAGTACCTTCTTCAGGAAGAGCTCCTACTTTCTCTGAAAAATACTGAGAGTTTCTTTCTCCTTTTGAGTAAAACAAAGCAAACAAACAAACAGAAAAAAAAAAAAAGGAGCAAGTTTTTCCAAGGCAGAGGAAGGTTTGCATTTGGACAGGAGACACTTCTAGTACAATAGTGGGTTTTGTTCTCTCATGCTATGTCCACATTCCTCCCACTGGCCCATAGTTTATATTGAGAACACATCTCCAATGACACACCACAGCTATGAGTGTCCACACTGCATTACTTTTCCTTTCCAAAAGCTTAGCCCATTTGTCATCATGGGAAATACAATCTCACCAGGATTTAAAATACTTGTATTTGAACACTTTATTTTTCATTAAAATATCATTTTGTGTGTGGTCAGAGGACTAGTTTAAAACACGTATTTTCCATTGTCTGTAAGCAAAAGAATTATTTACTGACACCATAAATTTTTTTATATTCGTTATCCAAGTTCATGATTTTCATTCTTCAGGTACCTAAAATGCATTAGAAATTAACTTAAATTAAGGGGATTTAAGTGCTTAGTAGCAATTTGCTTTGTTTTGGTTTTAGAGGTAATTTTCAAGAGCAGTTACATGAACTTTGGTTTCTAAGACTTGCAGAAATACAGAATTCAAACCTCAAAGATTTAATTTTCAGAGGCTTTTCTTCATTTATTTCAGGTTCTATCTCACATCTGACTTCGGAAAATACATTGTACAATTTCATTTTCTGTCTGTATTTGACAATAAATACAATTCTATTCTAACTTTATATAATAGCCCTTGTAGTAAAAAGCTTACAGATTTAATTACCCTATTCTGGGAAAAAAGCCCTCTTGTTAGTTTTGAAAATAAATGGCAAAGAAACTATGGTTTTAATGTATGACCATTTCAATACAATTTTCTCATTTGTGTGCTTACTGATTCAGATTTTAACTTTCCATTTCAAGTATCAGCTTCACAGAGGAACACGTTGATTTGATTCTCTTTTTACAGAGAGTATTCATTTGGGATTTGGATGAGACAATCATCATTTTCCATTCCTTGCTTACAGGGTCCTATGCTAACAGATACGGAAGGGTAAGTGTCAAGAAACTGATGGATATTTTCACTAATATTTCCTGTTTTATGGTTGCTACACAAGGAAGACCAGAACATTAGTTGATTTTCCAGAGTCAAACTGGTACTGGTGTTACAAGACATTAAAAAAAAAAAAAACCAAACCAAAGAGTAAAGCTGTTTCTTGTGTTCATTGTTTGCAGTTATTCAGTTCTTATATTTAGTAAATACTGAAAAATCATTGGGAGTAATACTTTGACCACTTGATGATTGGCTTGTAGATATAGGTTGTCTGAAACCTGTTGATATCAAAATCTGCAAAAGTCTATCTCCCCTCAGAGAGTGAAGAACTTCCAGGAGTGATTGCTTAAAAAAACCCATTTTAGTTGTGACCAATCGGCAGAGTACTGTGCACGGCACTGAGAAGACCAGAGGAAGAATACTTTTGGGCACAGACAGATGTGTCTGAAATTTTTTACCTTAGCTTTTTTTTAATCTACACACGGTCTTTGGTGAATAAGGACAGTGTATTAGTGGAATACCCTTATCAGATCAGACTTTGTTTTTCCAGGATTGTATTTGAAAGCTAATGTCTCAGCTTGTGCTAAAATCTGTTACGCCATTTCATGTTCACCTCATGAACTGTAACTGAAATATCATTTTTTGTTAACCTTAAAAATTTGTACATATAAAAACAGCCAGATATTTTTGTCTAACTTCATGAAATACTGTCTTCTTGTAAAGCTTCTATTTATCACTGAAAGATTTTACCCTATATCCAGTTGAGTGAAGGGCAAAGCTGCTCCTGATTTGATCTGTGCCTGGGTCAGGTCCTGAATTTCTCTCAATAGCTTTTAGTATCATAAAAATCTAAAGTAGTATTGCTTTGCAACCTCTCTTGTTTGTTCAGGTGAGGTGTGTTTTCAGAAATGTTTGCTGCAATATCATCTTACCTGTTTGAGGAATATAATTAGTGGTTTTTTTCATTTTTGTGTCAGAAAAGGAAGATAATTCAGTGGCCTTGTTGTTAGTTTATATTTTAGTAGTAAAAGGACACTGGAACTTTAAATGTTGCAACAATTATCATATGGATATGTACAGAAGAGTATTAAATATTTACCAGAAGTTATTTTTCATTTCTCATGCTAAAACTAGCTTTTGCATGGCATCCCAGAATCACCAAATCAGTAACAATTCAGCTCAGAATGAGGAGAACAAATCCCAGTGCTCACAAAAAACCTCAGTGACAACAATATTTCACCACTGGCTTTTGGGCAGCAAGAGGAGCACTGGAAAAGCCTCGTTAGTCATTGCCATAGAAGTACTGTGTGAGCATATTTTTTCCATTTGTTACCAGTTCCCTGTAGTGGATTCATTAATTGAGGCCTGAACATAAACACCTTTCTTGCTGGATGCTTGAAGTTGAGGGAAGTGTCTAGTATTCAGTTGCAAAGATATATAAATACATATGCTGCATGGAGCTGAGTGTCTCCTGATTGCAGCTCTGTGGCACTGTTTACTTGAGCTGCAGCTTTTGCCCGTCTGTCTCTGGCTGCATGGCATCTGGCATCATAATATTTCTTCATTGCTAAACGATAACCATCTCTTGATGTTGAGAGGAGTTAAGGTATCAGTGTTCATGCTGTGGATAAATATTAGATCTTTTTAGTGAGGGTTAGCAACATGCATGTCCTTAGCTCTCAGGTGCCATCCTGAAACTGTGCCATTCTTGCTTTGTTTTCTTAAAGTTTCATTGATGTTGGTCTCTCTTGGCTTATTGACAGCTTCAGACAACAGTTAGCAATGTCCAAGGATGTAAGAGGAAGATAGTGTCAAATGTTCAAAGCAAACGTGCTAAAATATGCATCTGTCATATCAGAATTGTAGGTTTATTTGCAGCAAAAGGAGGTGCACGTTTTTAAAACTGTTTCCTTGTGATTGCTGTCTTATAAGATCAGAAATACTCATCATAAGTCAATTGGAAAAGAAAAAAGCATTGAGGGGAGTTTGTGTTTTTTTCACATGTATTCCTTTTTTCAATTAATCTAACATCACGTTCTCTTATATATCTGCACTGTTGTGTGAGCTAGAAATGCCCTTTTAAAAAATTAAATCCAAGCTGCTCACATAATCATTAAAATACAAAACCTGGATCTTCAAACAAACAAAAATGTCCTAATTAAATAATAGGGGATTTGGCAACTTGGCTTTCAGCTCTTTTCATAATGCCTGAGTGAGTTTCATGGTGAATGATTATGAATGATTTGTGGCCTTGCTGCCGAAGGGATTGATTTTCTTTTCCTTATTCTCTACCTCACTCCTCCTAACTTCTTCCTTATGCCACCCTTTTCTGTATATTCCTACTTTCTCATCCATTTTTATCACCTGCTGTCCTTTTGCTGTTATTGTGCTCTGTTTTCTTTCTGCCCTTGTCCTTCAGCTTTGTTGGAACAAAATAACACCTTTGTTTTTCAGTTTATACAGTTGTGGCGAAAGTGACTACATAAACCACTATATTTTTATTTAAGTATGATTTGAATTTAGTAAATTTCATGGAATGAAATTTAATATATGAAACTACAGGAATATGATTTGTCCTTCCCAAGGAGAAGAAAAAGAAACAAAATAAAACATTTTCATTTGCTTTTGGATTTATTTTTTTTTAATATGTATAGTGAGATGTATTGATCCAATATAAAATTGTCAGTTACTTTAACTGGCACTAGGGCTGATTTAGAGCCCTTCTTTAGTATCTTGGAGCAGGTGCAAGTATTTTTCAGTATTGGCACTAGAATACTGTGATCTTTATATACATTTCCATTCTCAGTGAAAGCAGTTATATTCAGAGGCTTTAAAGGAATTTTCCTTTAAATTAGAAAATTTTTTTATGTGGTTTAATATATTTCAGAGATTGAGAAAAACAAAGCCTTGTTTCACTTAACCCTTCATTTGTGACCTGTAGACTCAAGTGGAAAATATACCTTGTACCCAAAGTGAACTTTCCTGTTTTTCAACTTCTTGTTTCTCCACAAAACAAAGAAATCAAGTGGGTAGAATTTAGAAATGACATAGGGGCAGTGTTTTGGCTCCAATGCCAGTATTCAAAACAAAAGGCCTGCTTAAGCAGTTTGACATTGGTATTTCTTTTCTTTAGTTAAACTGTACCTCCCTCAGAGATTTGTACCTGATTTTGACCATACCTGAAAAGACACTCCCTCTGAACCTGCAAATCCCAGGCAACAAGAAGAGATTGTTAGCTTTCCTACTCATTGTGTGACACCTCACAGTAATTAGCTAGCAATTAGTGGCTTAAAATTGCAAAAGAAGGTTTGGTATGGGATTATTTTTTAAAAAACCTTATTCTAGCCTTGTCTTTCTTCAAAGTTTACAGCCCCTGTGAATGT
>VWZG01007630.1:215231-233673 GCA_013396735.1 Grallaria varia
AAAGTCCTGATTAACTATGTAGGATGGTGGGATGGTAACTGGGCACAAAGATAAGCAGAAATGTCAGAGGGAAAAACAGCCTCAGGCCTAGCTAGAGAGAAAATAGCACCTGCTTTCCACCTCACATGTCTACAAAAGTAAAGGAAAGGAAGGCGTAGGTCTACAAATAGAGCAATATTATAACAGAGAGACAGAATACTTTTGTTCATATTTTAAAGTCTTTCCATTTGAATTAAGAAGCCAAATATTCCTTTTTTGGCCATGCCAGTTTAAATAGATGGCTTATTTTTAAGGGCAAAGTTCATCAAAACAGCATGATGCAATTTTTCTTTCCCATTTATAAGGTGGTTTGTTTGGGTTTTTTTATGTTGTAAAATTTACTCTTAATGTATATGAGTTCAAGAATATATGTTTTATCTGCTCTATGTAGCTTTGTTTCTAAATTTCAATTTTTCTAGTTAGTAGTTCTTAGGGTTTGGCATTTCCAGAAGGCAAACAGGCTGCCAAATCATCATTCTTTTCCAACTCTTTCCTACTGACACATTTTGCCTTTTAACCAGTAGTTACAGAAAAATGTTTGAAAGTTCAGAGATCATGTTGAAACACCTATTAATTTGATTGAGAGGTGGAAAAAGAAACCAGGGACTGCATCTCCTGCTTTTTAACTGAGTTGTCATCAAATTTAGATGATTAACTTATTTTAAGTAAAATATGGGTTGTCACTTCTCTATTCTATTTAAAATACAATTCCTAACAAACTATTAATTGAAGGTGTTATGAGGTAATATAACATGTTCTTTCAAACTCATGCTTCTGTGCGCTTGGATATACTTGGCATTATAAAAGAGAAACTCTATATCAAATGCATGTATTAGGCTTTCTTCTTGATTTTTAGATTGAAAATATATAAAACACAAAAAAAAATCAAAACAAGACAAACATCTGTAATGCATTTGGTAACCACAATGCTGAACATGCTTTTTGAGTTTATTAGCTCTGTAAGGAATAAGCTGTTATAGTAATTTCTGTAGAGAAGTTAAAGTGTGTTATGTATTAATAACAAACAATAGATTTGTTCAGTCTGCATGGGTGGGCCAAACTGAAATCATAATTAAAGTGTGGTTTTGTGGAGAATCAAGGAGTGGTTTTAAATATAATTGCCATTTGCAAATAAAACATTAATGATTCTTTGCATTAAAGTCATCAGGTATACCCAGGACCAAATCCTGTCACTTGTGACTGGTGCGAGTTTATTTTGAGTGACAATAGCATTATCGTGCCCCTGGTTGATCATAAAACTTGTGAACAGTTGTAAAATCTGGAGAAGTTTTATATGAGGTGGATTTGCCCTTTCTGCAAGGAGAACCAAGAGCCTGTGCCAGGGATGCATGAGAGTGACCACAGAGGTCCCCCTGCGAAATGTTTGTGTCAGTTGAGTTAAAGTCACATTTTTGAGTGTTCCTGGTAATACAGGATTAGACAGTTACTGAATTTAAAGTGACAAAGTGCGTGTTGCATTTAATAAAAGCAATATGTCTTGAAAAGCTCTTTCTTAAGTTTGTATTCTGGTGTGTATGTTAGGCATGGTATTGATGGAGTACTTGCTTATTTCTTCTTTAAGGATCCACCCACTTCTGTGTCCCTTGGACTCCGAATGGAAGAGATGATTTTCAATTTGGCTGACACACATCTATTCTTTAACGATTTAGAAGTAAGTGTTAATTTTTATAAACACACATAGAGATTATGTAATATTTCTCTTTTTTTTATGTGTTGCTAACTGGTTTGAAAATTATTTTTGGTTTTACAGTTTCAATATGGAATTGCTTAGAAAATAGCAGTATAATTTAGTATTAGGATCCATAATAACATCTACATTAAATGTCTGCACTGACCTTCAAAGGTTACTATGGTTTAAATGGTAGAATTTTGGCCTCACAGGCTTTATGATGGCAGTAGACAAGTTTCAGAAGTGTATACACCAAAAACATCTATAGACATGCAGAATTCAACGGTCTGCCCTGGCCATTAAATATTAAACTTCAGCTTCTATAAAAAGTTAATGGCTGGGTACAGATTTCTTGCTTACATCCCACTGTGGGCAAGTGTTACCTTAACTCCAGAGGAAATCTTTAGTGTTGCACACACTGTCCATCTCAGGGGCTTGTTACTGGGGGTCCTCTGCCCTCCCCAGCAGCAGGCATGATGAGTTACATGCTAGGGTTTCTCTGCCACGTATGCCTCTGCTCTGCAGCTTGTGGCGAGGGGCTGGTGTTGGCATGCCGAGGGCTTTCTTAGCCTCCACAGTCTATGGTTTGGCAACGCTTGTGAGATTGTTCTAAAACTACCCAGACTGCTGAAAGAGACTGTCACTGTAATGCCTGGCTGTTTCATCTTAAAAGGGAAAAAAGTAATTTCTGATCATATTTTAATAACACAAAAACATGAAAACAGTCAGATTTCTTTCCCATCATAGTGAAGACAGCTGTTTATTTAAAATCCAGCTGTTAAGCAAGCTTGTGGTGGGGCTGCCAACACACATTAATCATCAAGTTGTTGTTTTTCTAGATTTTAGAATAGTGTGTTATTCCAGACAGGCAAAAGAATCTGAAAGATTCAAATGCAACTTTTGCTGATCAAAGTTAATTGGCAGCAATTGGCCTTTAAATATTTCCTGATGTTTCCCTTTTCAAAATCAAGCAAAATACACCTTATTTAATAGATGAGCCAAAATCATTTGAAAAATGCCAGTGTGTGATAGACTTCAAATGTGGTTTGTCCAACATCTGTCCTATATTTTGATTTCTTTTCATCTAAAAAGAAACTACTCACAGATGATCTGGCATCTTAGTATGTAATGAAATCATTTAACGTGCTTTATTTTTTCTTCCATTCCTTAGAATATTTATTTTTGTACTTACAATAAAGTAGCTGGTTTCTTTAAATTTTAAAGTGTTTTCTTTCATTAAGGTATCTAAATGTAAAGATATGATTGTTTTGCGTATAAAACGCACTGTCATTGAGTTGCATGTATAGGACTTGTTTTTCAGATTTGTCTAAAAGTTTAATAATGCTAGTTACTTTCCGAATCTGTTTCTGATTTCTGGTTTGATTTCATTTTATCCAGAGCAGAATGAGAAAGTACTACTGTATATTTACCAGCATATTCAATGAAGTTCAGTGTGTTTTCATTTGCTGTGCATAGCCAGATGTGTAGCTACTTCATACATGGCTGTCACCATCACTGACTTTATTGGAAGTTAATCAGTCATGTTTTAGGGATGGTAGATTATCTTCTGCTAATAGACATGTTGCAGCCCTAACAATACGGCAGAGCGGTTCATTCACTGAAGAATTTTGAAGCTGTGTATGAAAAAATTCGTAATCCAGGTGGTTCGTGGAAACAAAGAAGCTCACTGAATAAGCCTGGTTCTTTGCATTTTCACCATAACAAGTCAGTTTATCTTGTGTCTCCAAAGTCAAGTGTAATAGTTTTTTCCTGCGCTCTAGTCTGTCTTCTTCGCACATAGAAGCATCTAGGAGTGAACAGTTGTGTTCATGTCCTTGTACATAAGCTCTAAGTCCTTATTCCTGAGGAACATGAGCTCCAGTCTGAGAAACCGTGCCTTGTCCAAGAAGTGAAGAGCATGTTCAGCATGCATAGAGAATTCTTCAGAAAAGTACACAGTGAAAGGGCATAAGAGAGCCTGTGCTTGGTGGGAAGCAGCATGTAAGGAATAGACCTCATCACAGGCTGTGGCTTTCAGTTCACCATAAATGACATGTTTTTTGAATCATGTCACAGATATGTGGTATTTTTGAAGAAGCTTAATGTCCTCCTGGAGCCACAGTTTGTAGTCTTGTGAGCATCACCATTTTACTAGCAGAGCCTGCCTGTTTCCCAAGGTCTACGACCTCAGGGCAGATTCCTTGCATTCATCTCAGAAACTCAAAGTCAATGCTTGGTGGTTTGGAAGTTCAGGCTGCTCACAGCTTGACAGGCTTCCATGAAAACTGTGGGCTATTTGGGTTGGATGTGCCTCGGGCTTAAAGCATCTGTTCTCACTGATGAAGGACTGAGTCTGAAAGATCTAGGGGTGACTCTACTCAGGCCTAAGCTTTCCAGTTCATATGCACAAGCATATGGGCTGTTAGGAATCAAAATATTTGTAGGCAATATTGCCAGTGAGCTGCAAAGCTTGGGTATCCTTGCCGAGCAATAGTATGAAGATAGGCGAAGCTGGATTTGGAACATATCTAACCCACAGAGTAGATGTGTGTCTGGGTCTAGGCTTGATTCAAAGTGGGAACCTGAAAGCTGATTCTCTCCAGCTCACCCAGGCTCAGAGGGAACCCTTCCTGGCGTATAGAGAGACCGGGCTTAAGGGCAGGCAACCATCAGCCATAACTTTGGCCTATGATGCACATTTTTCCAGATGCCACAAGTTAATGTTTTAAATAAAAATCTTCTTTCATCTGACACATTCCAGAAAACTCGATAACCAGAATAGCTCTCTTGTTATCCAAGTAAAAAATACTTTTTCTTCTTATAAACTGCTGAACATTTTGAATGCAAAGGGCAGAGTTGCAGCAGTGATTTCTGAAGCACAGCTTGATTTGTTTATGACCTAATTGGCTTTTCAAAGCTCAGCCCAGAGATTTATTTAATATTATTAGGTTAAATTCTAAACTTCAGGAGACAATTTTTAGTCTGTATAAAGTCAATCAATATCAATGTGTATCAGTTGCAAACTAGTTTACCCATCTGAATTTAGTGAGGGATACAGCCAGGTAAATGAACCATCTGATTTCCTGTATGTTGCTCTTCATGTAATAGTTGTCATAATAATAATAATAACAATAATAATAAGAAGGATGGTATTTGTAACTGAAATTTTCAAACTCAATGAAATAATTCAGTCAGATCTCACTGAAGATCTCTAGCTCTGAAGTCAGTATTCTGTTTATGAATGGGTGAGCAACATTTAGATTTACATTAGTTACTGCACCCCTGTACTAGTTCTTAGTCTATTGCTTTGAAAAACCTAAAATAAGTAGCTTCTTTCCTTCACTTTGTACAGATTTATTTGGAGTTATTAATTCCAAAATGATGTAATAGCAAATAATTTCAGATCTTGAGGACCATTCCTTAAACAGCATGTTAAAGGAATACAACAAGTTTTTTGACATACTGAAAGGAAAAATATTAATGTTTACTTACGTGTAATTTGGTCTAAGTACCATCGTAAACAATGTTTTCTTGCATTACTAGTAATTTCATTATGAAATTAGAGGAATATACTAGGTCAAACAGTAGAAAATAGTGCAGTGTTCTCCAAATTTAGATTCCAAAATCTACATTTGGCCTTCCAAAGAAGAAGGTTAGGGTTTCAGTATTGAAATTTTTCATTTAAATCTCTCAGATTCATTGTTCAAAAGTTGAATTTTAATTGTGTACAGGAAGGAATAACTACACTGATGTGGTTACCTTATCCAGAAATGCTGTTTGATTTTACATGCTGATTATATTGTGATAGGGATAATAAGGGATAATATTTTAATGGTGTATATGGGGCAATTACACCTATTAGGTATTTTAGGATGCATGCTCCAGTGTTTTAGGGAAATTAGCAACTTGATGATAGGAGTGCAATGTGACATCTATCTATCCATCACTCACTGAGGTGATCAGCTCCAGTGTAGGCATGTTCTAAAGCAGAGTAGGGGATCATGGCTTACAGGGGGAGTTTCCTGTAACAGGGAATTCCCAGGGAAGCACAGTGATCCACCAGGACCTGACAGCTCTCATGAGAGTGGTTCACACTCCTGGAGCGTGCAAGGCCATAATTTATGGGTGGCCACCCCCCATTCACCCAAAAGGCAGCCCTAATGAGCCCTGTGACGAGGAGCACCGTGACCAGGGCAGGCAGACAGGTTGTGGTGTGGCAGTTTGCCTGGGAGGGTGTGCAGGGAGGGCACCTCCTTGAAAGAAGGATGTTCTGCTGGCCGAAGGGAGAGACTTGAAGTCTGCATAACCCAGCAACCAGGCACCATTCTGTGGCCATCTGCACAGGTCAAGGGCACTCATCCTACCTGACCACCAAGGCAGAATGGCGAGCACTAAGGGACTTGGGAGTGCAGGTAGTTTTTTCATGGATCCTGCCAGCCGAAGGGAGGGAATTTTAAAAGGTCAATTGAGTCTGGCAAATCAGCAAATGGTTGCAGGACTGGTACCACAGCTATTTAGACCATGGGACTAGTTTTGAGGAGCCAGGTCCACTGAAGGTTGTTGGGTTCCATCTGTCAGAGAAGGGGAAGAGTGTCTTCATGGGCTTGCCAATCTGGGGAAGAGGGCTTGAAACAAAAGTTGCTGGAGGAAGGGATCCTCAATCCATCCCACTCCTACCAGTCTGATACCAAGTGGCAGCAATAGATGCCCAGAGCCTAGAAAGGGATTACAGGTCAGCAGAAGAGCACCTAAAGAGCAGCAAAAAGGAATTCCAGCCACTCCAGCCAGTAAGTTGGCTTCATCAGAGGCCCGTCTTAAATGCCTCTACGCAAACACGCACAACATGGGGAGTAAATGAGAGAAGTTAGAGGCATGTGCATGCTTGCAGGGCTATGATCTTCATCAAAGACTGGTGGGATGACTCTTGGGATTGGAGTGTTAGAATGAAAATATACAGACTCTTTAGGAAGGACAGGCAGGGGAGATGAGGAGGAGGTGTAAATGGATGTCAGTGCTGGAATGCATGGAGTGCTACCTGGGGATGGATAAGGAACTGATCAAAAGTTTGAGTCAGGATTCAAGGGAGAGCAGGGACAGGTGATATTAAGTGGGGATCTGCTATGGGCCATGCGACCAGGAAGTTCGAGTGGAGGAGGCACTCTGTAGACATTTAGGAACAGCCTCACATTGACAACTCCTGGTCCTCGTGGGAAGGTTCAGCCACCTTAATTATGTGTTGGAGGGACAATACAGCAAGGCTTAAGCAATCCAGGAGGTTACTCTAAGGTGTTGCTGATGAGTTCCTTCTCCAAGTGATAGAGGAGCCAACAAGGAGAGGTGCTATGCTTGGACGTTGTTCTCACCAACAAGGAAGACCTGGTGGGGAATGTGAAACTTGAGGGCAGCCCTGACTGCTGTGACCATGAAAGGGTGGAGTGCAAGATCCTTGGAACTGCAAGGAGGGTGCACAGGAAGCTCAGCACCCTGGACTTCTGGAGAAAGACTTTGGCCTCTTCAGGGATCTGCATGGTATAGGACCATGGAATAAATCCCTGCAGGGAAGAGTGGTCCAAGAAAGCTGGTTGATATTCAAGGATCACCTTCTCCAAGCTCAGGAATGATGCATCCCACCAAAGAGGATATAGACAACACACTGGATGGAAGGGATGCAATCAAGAGGGACCTTGAAAGGCTTGAGAGATGGGCCCATGTAAACCTCATGATGTTTAACAAGGCCAGGTGAAACAGGCTGCATCTGGATTGGGCAATCCCAAGCATGAGTGCTGGGTGGAGAATAGATTGAGAGCAGCCCTGGGTAGAAAGACTTGGAGGTGTTTGTTGACAAGAAGCTCAATATGACCCAGCAATGTGCACCTGCAGCCTAGAAAGCAAACCATATCCTGGGCTGCATCACAAGAAGCGTGACCAGCAGGTCACCTTTGCCCTCATGAGACTTCATCTGGAGTACTGTGTCCAGCTCTTGGGGCCCCACTAAAAGAAGTGCATACAGTGAGTCCAGAGGAGGGCTGTGAAGATGAACAGAGAACTGGATTACCACTTATATGAGGAAAGGCTGAGAGAGTTGGAGTTGTTCAGCCTGGAGAAGAGAAGGCTGCAGGAAAACCTCATTGTAGCCTTCCAGTACCCGAAGGAGACATACAGGAGGGTATTTTACGAGGCATGTAGTGACAGGACAAGGGATGATGGTTTCAAACTGGCAGAAGGTAGCTTTAGATTAGATATTAGGAAGAAACTCTTTACTGTGAGGGTGGTGAGACTCTGGAACAGATGGCCCAGAGAAACTGTAGATGCCCCAGCCCTGGAAAGGTTCAAGGCCAGGTTGGATGGAGCTCTGAGCAATCTAATCAAGAGGAAGGTATCCCTGCCTATGGCACTAGATGATCTTTAAGGTCCCTTCCAGCCTAAGCCATTCTATGATTCCATAATTCTGTGATTCCAGCTGCATCTTCATATATTTGTATATATTTACATATTTATAGTGACCCTTTTAAAAGATTAGTTTATTTGGATTTTTTTACATATCAGTTGCGTATTATAACTAGGTATACTAAAGGAATAATTATTGTTAGTGAATTATTAGGAACATTTTATTTTAAAAAGTTCGTTCAGCACCTTGCAAACTTTGTTCTCAAATGAGACCATCTCATTAGATCTGTTCCTTTGAGATGTATACCAAAGCTGAAAATTTCACTTATAGGCCCGTGTTTTTTAATCCTACATAACTTTTTCTTATCAATAGAATACTTTTATTTCAGTTTGTGTTGAATTCTATTGAAGTAATTAAAAGCAAATTAAATTTTTAGTTCTATTCACTATTTTTTTTCTTTTAGGCTTTTTATTTCTGTTTGTTTCAATTTTTTGGTGTGGGCTTTTGTGGGAAGGTTAAAGATAAGATTATATATTATGATACCAAAAAAAAATTAATTATAATGCCTATCAGAAATGCAGTAGTACATAGAGCACAGTCATGATGGTTACCATTAATTTTTCTGCCATTTTTGAAGGCTATGTAATGCACACCCATGGCTTCACAATTCACTTCTGGTTGTGGAGTCTCTATGCAAAGTGTTGATATGTGCATGGAGTCATCTCTAATGAATGGCAGTATGGTAAGAGTTTTCCAGCTGCACTAGTTGATGTGTTTCTCTTAATGATAAAAGATGGGGAATACTATCAGGTACTACTGTAAATCAGTAACTTTGGTTCTTTGGGACAAAAAATAAAAATAGTTATATTTTAACAATTAGGAATAATGACCTTGACTAATTTCTCCTCAGATTTTTACTTAAAATCCACCTGGTTATATATTATTGTGTTCTTGTTGAAAAATCAAAGCACAACCTCTTCTGTGCATCAAAAAAGAGCTACATAACTGCGTTATGATTTCAAATATGGTGTTACTTCACAATGATGAACCTTTAAGACACTGCATTAGCATATTACTGTGCATGGAGCCCTTTGGAAAGCTGCCTGCATCAGAGTTGCATGTGATTTCCATAAGATGCAGCTCTGTCATTAGTCGCAGCTGTTTGGAGCATTGGCCCGGGACACGCAGTGTCTGAGGTGCTCACATCCCAGCCTGGCTACCAGGCTCCTCTGTCCTGCCCACCTGCCACCAGCAAGGTTGGCCGGGCCACCCATACTGAGGATCAGCACAGGAGCACCTTCAGCCTCTTCACTCAGTTAAATAAAGTTAGATTAATACAGAAACATTTTACAGATCCTACACTTTACACGTATGGGAACATTTCCAGCTCCCAGGACACATGAAGATATCTTACACAGGTACATCTTTTCACAGTTCAAGGCAGCGAGTAGACAGCATTTACAGCCTTGCACTCTCACACACTGCCCTGTAAAACTCCTTCCTCCGCCCATATGGCAGTAAATCCTTACGGGACTCCTACAACTCTGTAACTGCTTGCTTGGATTCACTCAGATCTAGAAGGTGATAGGGAGAAATTAACTGCCCAGTATTTTTTATTAAAACCGCTTTTTGTGAGTGGTTTCCTGCATAATTTACATTGAGGAAGTGCCTGCTCTCCTTGTTTGTGGCTCTCAGTGGTTGGACTATTAGTATTTATCAACACTACTTCTCCTTCTTATTCCTTTTCAAGCTCAAGACTGTGTGAAGTGCAGCTTTTTTGCTTGAAATGTGACTGAGATGTCTGACACACAGCAGTATGCTCAGCCCTTCTGTTCCCTAAAGGGACATAAAGGACCGCTAAGGCCCACATTGCAATGCAGACTCTCATGTCACTAAAGCAGATAGTGATACACTGTATTAACACCAGGCACTACAGGGATTTCCAAGATGGGAGATCGTAGTGAGAGCTCAGGGCTAAGAAAAGGACCAACTAAAACCCAGCACAGCATCTGTAAAGCATGATCATGCAGCAGAACTCCTTGAACATTAGTCCCTCTTTGGTCTTTGCCTTCAATTCTTGCAGGTGAAACCAGGCTGCCTCCCTGCTGCTGGAAACAAATGTACCATATAAATCACTTCTGGCCCTCAAGGAGACCTTTTTGTATGGCAGGGACATATATTCTCTTTTCATCAGCCTGAAAATTTTCGCCTTTGTAGGTATCAGTAACACTGCAGGAGACTAAGTGACTTTCCTCCCAGGTTCTTCAGTGACCATGCACACAGCTATGTCCCCAGTGTACCACGCAGTGCCCTGTAGGAATGCCTTTGAAGCAATGCAGCCATATGTTCTGTTTCTTTAATCTGAAGGAGAAAGGGGAACTGTTTCCCCTCAGACCTGGGTACTTTAATACGCCACAGACTCAGGCTGGTAACTTTTAGCACAGTAGCATTCTGAAGCATGATTTGGGATCACGGGCATTATGATAATACACATTATTGAATTCATTACTACATTCAGCAGACTTACCGTGTGCAGGTTATTGCACATCTCAAAGAACCATATCCACTGTAGGGTAAAATGCTTCTCTCTCTGAAAGCATTTTAGCACATCTGGTCCTAGAGTCAACTAATCTAGCAAATGAAGTGCTTGGATGCAAGCCAGCCCTTAAGTGCTGGCTTTGAGCAAGCTCCAAAGCAAGCTGGAAGAGCAGGTTGGCCACTATTAGCAGTATAGAAGTCCATCATTTACTCTCCCACACCTTGTGGAAATGTGGAGCCAGCTTTGGTCAGATGTGACAAGTGTGATGTTGCCTAGATTTAAATTTAACTGAGTTGTATGGAGGTCCACAGTCAGTGATGGGAATTAGTGGAGCTGCAGGCAGACCAAAGAAGTGGAGAAGGATTGTGAAAACACCATTACTAGAGAGAAAAAGCTTTTTTCAACTATTCTGCATGGAAAAAATCAGATAAAGATAATTTTGTGTCTGAAGCTGTGCTCCAAGCTCTGAACATTTGCAGGGTGAGTCTTTGCAGGCATTATATACTAATGCCTTGTCCGGTGTTCATATTTTACATAGATATTTGTGTAGATAACATGACACAAGGTCATTGTTTGTGGTTGTCTATACTTTGTAATTCATGATCACTGTGCCTTAGTTATCTAGGAGGTTACCTACAGATACAAGGATGATAATTGTGTCAAAAAATGCTCAGGAGAGAAAAGCTACAGTCAGGTCTGGTGATTATAGCAGTCATTATTGTGTACAGCTGTAGTTGGCTTTCTAACAATGCTTCAGCCTGGTCTCCTTAATGTATTAGTCCTAAGGAACTTCCTGGCACAAATTCTCTCTCTAGTGACACAAGTAGAAAATGTGTGTATTCAAGGAAGTTTAAAAAAAATACAAAAAATTGCAAAGAGTCATCCAGGAAAACTTTGCAGTTTTCCATTGTATGTGTTAATTCCTTTTCTATTGTGATTTTATTTTGGATGATATTTGTAAGTTGTTATTGTTCCAGTTTGAGTTATTCATACATTTTAAGTAAACTCTGATTTTTAAAACCACTGCTTAACATGCACCCCAACACTTGGAGCAGAAGGGCATCAGTCATCACTAATCATGGCAGTGTTTCAGGTGTCTGTACTTGTGAGCTAGTAGCTAGTATGAAGTCTGTGTAGTCAACTGGTACCAGGGCTTCTGTTTGGGATGCCTAGATTATATTTTAGTACAAATGAGCTAGAGGGTAGAGAGGCTTGCTTTGTGAAGAAATACATGGACATACAAATTGCCCAGTATAGTAAAGGGCATTTCATTAAGTCTGAGAATGGTTTGGGTTGGCAGGAACCTTTAACAGTCATCTAGTCCCCTTCCATGGATGGGGTCTTCTTTCACTTGACCAGGTTGCTCAAAGCTCCATCCGACCTGGCCCTGAACACTTCCAAGGATGGGGTATCCACAACTTCTTTGGCCAACCTTTCCAAGTGCCTCACCTGCCTCATCAGCCTCATTGTAAAGAATTTCTTCCATGTACTTAATGTAAATCTACCCTCTGTCAGTTTAAAACCATTAACTCTTATTCTTGTCCTATCAATACAGGCCTTGGTATAAGGTTTGTCTCCATCTTTCTTCTAAGTCCACTTTATATATTGAAAAGTCACAATTAGGTCACCCCAGAGCCTTCTCTGCTTCGTGCTAAAACCTGGCTCTCTCAGCCTGTTTTCACAGGAGCAGTGCTCCCGCCTTCTGGTCATCTTCGGCCTTCCAGATGCGCTTTAACAGGTCCATGTCTTTCCTGTGCTGAGGACCGCAGAGCTGGAAGCTGTACTCCAGGTAGGGTCTCATCAGAGCAGAGTTGAAGGAGAAAGGGGAAAATCACCACCTCGAACTTGCTGGCCATGCCTCTTTTGATGTAGCCCTGCGTGCTGTTGGCTTTCTGGGCTGTGAATGCACATTGCTGGCTTACATACAGAGTTTTTTTATCTGCCAGTATCCCCATGTCCTTCTCAACACAACTGCTCTCACACAGCCTGTACTGCTATGGGTGTTTGTCCCAAACCAACGACAGGACCTTTCACTTTATTGAATTTCATGAAGTTCACATTAGCCCACTCCTCAAGTCTGTCAAGGTCCCTCAGGATGGCGTCTCATTTGTCACTGGAACACAAGCTAGTCATAAAAGGTTTGTGGTAGGCAGCAAGCTAACTTTTAGTGGTATTTGACCCATCTCCAAGATGGTACCTTAAAAGGAATTTTTATCAAAATAGCTAAGCATGTTTTGTTTACGTGTTGTCCCAAATTACACATTCAAAGGTCTTTCTTCCAGTGAAAGAACTAAAGTTCTTGTCCCCTTCCCAGAAAATCAAATACCAAATGCTGTCATGCTTTTCACGGTAACAGTTGTGCCTGCCCATTACAGTTAGGTTCTGCAGAGTCTGAAGCATCAGATCAGCTAATTTAGGAGGTGGTGCATCGATGGACTGTGGTGAGGTACCTGGAAGCCACTGTAATACCTGCATCAAACCTGTATATAGGCAGGGTCTGTTACTGGAATCACAGGTCCCCCCCAGGTATGGCAGCTTTAATTGCAACAAGAACCTTAGTGTTGTGCTCCAGGGACAGGCTCTGAATGGTAACGTAAAGATTGCTATATAATGAAGGACATGAGATAGCACTTTGAAAATTCTCTTATAGCCAGTAATGAAACAATATAGTTGTCCTAAAAAATTGTGAATACATCTTGATGGAAATTAAGAGATGCAAAACTGACTGTGAGAAATTTAACAGACTGTGGTCTCTTTTCATACTTTTATGGTCAGTCCCTTATCAGATTTCAAAACACTGGCTTACTTTATATTGCTGACACATATAAACACCTGCCCTTAACGAATTTTTATTTTTGAGAGGTCACAAAGTTCTGGACATCTGCCACAGAGCTTCTCTACCAATGCAGATCATCCCCTAAGCACAGATGTGATACACTGCTTGATGGTTGAGCATATTAGATCCAAAACTGGGTAATGATGTGATTCATCCTGAAGGCCTCTTAGTGCCAGAATTATAATTTCAGATTTGAATGAGTTAATTTTATTAGTTAAATTATCCCATGAATCTGTCATAATAGAACAGTAATGTCAAATAAATAAATAAATAGTTGACATTGGTAAAAGCAGTTAGTGTCGCCATTAATTAATGTATTGCTTGCATAGGGAGGCTTCTCTTTGGCTTTAAATATTTCATGGAATTGATGTGAACAAATTTTTCTTACATTTGTTTAAATAGTACAAATTTGATACACTGAACAAGTCTATCTGCTACTACAGATGTCAAGCCTCTAGTTATGACTCGTTCATAACACATTCATAAGTTTCCTAAGTATTCCATTATTAGTTTTAAAAAGTTTTACAAATTCAAATAACATTCCTGAGCTGTAGATTTTGTGTTTTGGTCTCTGATGAAGCTGACAGATGTGTAAAATCTCATACAGCTAGTCAAGTCCCTGGTGCAGCTGCAAGTGCTAAAGAGTGCAAGTTATTCCAGCTAAGATCAACATTAATTTACACTCAAATACCTTTCCCAGCCCACCCTTTCTATTCACATAATGCAGTTCTTTTGTGCTGGTTCCACTATGTTGAGACAAACTATTTTTTTCTCACTGGAGTTTTCTAATGCAAAACCCAGAAGATAAACTGAGGAGTACATAATAGTCGCCTTTAAAGAAGTTTTCTCCTGGTTCATCTTAAGGTACCATCTTAAGCCACAAATCTTAAGATTTGTATTATTCCGGTTGGCATTTTGAGTGGATTAGTCTGTGAAAATTATGTACCTTTATTTTAGGAAAACTAAGTGAAACTAAGTTTCATCCTTACATGACATTTTGCAGGATGAGAGCACGCTAGACAGTACTCACACAAGTACAAAGATTGGAAACCACAGCATAAGCATTTTAGCAGTAGGCATGATAGGTAGTTTCTGTGAACCTCTTCATCCTAGGTTTAATTTTCGCATGAATTTACAATGTTATTTACAAGATGTCTGATATCTTGAAAGCCTTCACGTGGCTTGTGCTGGTGTGGTTGAGTGCTGTGATTGCAGTTTAATAGTTAAGAAAATATGCATATGCATGAATTTTAAACAGAGCTGTTTTTGCTGGCTTTTCTTGAGGGGGGGAGTTGATAGGAATTATATTAAAATGTTGCTGCAGGGAGAAAAATTAAGAAGTCTCTTTCATTCATTTTCTTTTAAAAGCACGAAAGCAGTGCTTGAAGTTGGTTCCCAAAATGTTTGAGTTTCATGGTCTCGGGAGATTTCTACTGTTTCAGTGTGGTTACAATAAGGCCTCTATCTGAATTTCATCCAGTTCAATGGTCTAATGAAACTGTAAAGAAAGGGGGAGAGGATTACTCTCTTTACTGATTGTAGTATCATTTCTATTTTTCTGTGTTTTAAAGTAAAATTTGACTGCTGTTAATTGCATTTGTAAAGTTTTTCTTTAGATATGGCCAAGAAGCTGGGAGAGACTGTAGTAGACTAAAACTATCCTAAAGTGTGCTGTTGAAGCATGAGTCTTTAATGAGGACTTAAAAAATGTAAACAAAAAGTTGTACAAAAGAAATAAGGAAGTATTGAAGGAGTGGGGTACTGGTTTTATTTTTTTGTTTTTTCCAAGATCCTTGTCCAGTCAAAACAGGGCAGTCTGAGCACTGTCTGGAGGTTACCTGTGGTATGATGCAGTCAGGAGATGATCTTTCTTGTGTCCACTGACAGCAGAGTGCAGGCTGCTGAGTACTGAGCTCAACTGAAATGCCGTCACAAGAAAGATTGGCTTTATCTAAGCAAACTTTCTGAAATGTAGAAAATCACTTCAATCAGTTGGAAGATCTCAGCTCTTTCTTCTTCATGTTTTTATAACTCACATTGCAAATGTAAAATATGGATACACAGGGGAATAATGCCTTCCCTAGCATCAGTAGGCAAAGGTGAGAGTTAGTTGTAGCAGCAGTTATATCTTGAGTAAGGTCTTTTTAGGAATTCTGTCCGACTGAAAAGTTTAAAAATACAAGTCAAGTATTTAATTTTTTGGAACAAAATGTATATATTTTTCTTAAGTGTGTGTTTATAAGTCCAAAACTCCCATTATGAACTTGATCAAATGAATTTAGCATAAACCAAGACACAATTACCTACAAACAAAGGTTATGAACAGAACAAAATAGACGGTGAAAACATACACTGATTTTTTTTTTTGTTCCATCACTTTAATAAATTCAGACAGAAATTTGAATGCAAGCAGGCTCTGACTCCCAAACTGTCAAGAGGACTGACTAACAGAACTAATGGCATTTTCCTGAATCTAATCTCCACTAGGCTGGTGTTTAGCACAGATAATATAATGACTAAAAGAAGTATCTTATACAAAAAAAAAGTCGTAAAACAAACGGGTTTTTTTAATTGTTCCACTACACTGTAAATCCATAAATCTTTCCTTACCATAGGAAGGTAGAAATAACAATAAAGTTTTGTATGACTGTAAATTTTTGGTTTATAATCAAAACCATACTCAAATATATATATATGGTAATATTTCATATATTTGGAAAGAGTCTGTAATTTTTAATGCAACATTGTATATTAAGAAAAAAACCTGAATACTGCTGGACTGATTCCAAAATGGTCTTTTTTTAAACTATTATTTAAATTTTACTTAAAGGAAGTACTGCAAAAAAACTTTTTTAAAAACCTGCCAACAACAAAAATGCAGTTACTAAGAAATTAAACAGCAGTGTGGTAATACAGCTTTTATGTATGAACTACATGTGGTCATGCAAAGGGTTAAGCTGTGTGATTTCAAGATAAAAGGTTTCCTGAGTTGACTATTATTCCTATGGTCTGCCAACAACTTTGCAATAAATGGAATGATTTTTATGGGAATGTGGTTATTCACAGCAAGACTACAGTTGGTGTCAGTATGAAAAATTCTTCTTTAGTAGATTCTCTCAGCAGGGATAACAGATCTGAAAGAAGGGCAAAAAGTAGTTACAGAGAACTCTGGCTGGTGTTGGTGACAAATTATGTTTACAAAATGATGGGGTAACTCATTGAAAAAGAAGAAATCAGAACAACAGTAAATCAGAGTCTTGCTCCTCTAAGTACTGCTGTTCCAAAACAAGATGCCTGTGATTGTGTGTTTTGTTTAATAGCTCATTTTTCTTGTCCATAAAGCGAGTGAGACTTCTAGGCTTCCATTGCAGGGATGTAAAATAATGCTTCAGAAATTGGTAAACTTACTGCAAATTTATACCACAGTTCACTTTTGGTCGAAATATCAGAAGAAAGCTAAAAACCCCCACTTCATTAGAATTTAATATTGCTTTATAATTATTTTTATATTTATAATGTTTGTAAATTCTATTATTTCTTAGTATCAGCTGTCTATTTTTTACATTTGTATATTTTTGGAAGTAATATTATTAGAAGAAAAGTGTGACGGAGAATGTATTAAATTATTAATGAACTTAGTATTAACAGTTAATGCATTTACATTTCGTTTGTGATAAGCTTTCAGAATGCTGAAAAGATTAAACCATTGATTATGCCTGCAGCACCACCACTAGGGCTGGTATTATTTTCCATTCAAAATTAGGATTAAAGTTACACAGAACTTAATGATCCTCTTCCAGACATGCAGCAGTTTTTTGGGTTTTAGTTGTCTGAGCATTCATAAGCTAAGTTCCTGGAAAGGTTTGTTACTATTTGGATTGTTTGGTTGGGTTTTTTTTAAAGAAATAGGTAGCAGCTGTTTAAGAAGTAAACAAGGCAGCTTTCAGTGCTTCCTGCTCTTTGTTTTCCTCATGGACAATTACTGTTTAAAACATTTCATTTGCAAACTTGTCTCACAGGTTTACAAAACCTTGGTTTTTTTCATTATGGCATGGATTTCCTTTGTTGTGATGGTATCATCAATGATGTGCTAGCTAGAACAAAAATCAACCTAGATGTGTCAATGTCATAAAAACAAGGAAAAAAATCCAGTATGTAGCAACATACTGGATTCCTGTTGATAAGTGGAGGCTAACCACTCTAGAAAAAAAGGAATAAATAGTAAGTAAGGGATAATAAGGGATAATAAATAATGACTATAAAGATGCCAAAGAAAAAAATTTCTTAGAAAATTACATTTTGCATTCTCTCAAAACAAAAAATAGCGTATGCATTTTTTAATATTCTAAAAAATATTTGTAAAATAGAAATATTTTTAAATCAATCTATGAAAGAAAAACTTTTTGTTTGAAAAAAGTTAAAGATGTGATAGTTAAAGATGCAGCTGAAAGTAGAATCAGCTCTTGTTGATTGTTGAATTTTGATTCATGATGGTCACATGAATAGTTATTGCTGATAATACAAAGATAGAGAATGTAGCAGTCCAGTTTTTCACAAAGTGATGGGTTTTGCCAGATAACCCTCATTTTGCAATGAACAATGGACAGACGTTCATATTCAGACCACTAGGTCTGGTTCTACTGCTGTGAGAAATAACTGTTGTCCTTGAGGCATGTGTGTGATTTTGGCAGAGTTGGGCTGATTTGGCTGTGATTGCAGGATGGATCCTGGAAAGTCTTAGCAAACCTTTGGCCCTTCACTTCCAAATTCGTTAGCTAGATGCTGAATAAGAAATACCTATAGTTACTTCTTTAAAAAAAAACAAAACCCCAAAACAAAACAAAAACAACACCCCACCAAACATACAAATGACTGTAAAACATACTGGAAATAGATTTCTGGGACATGAGACTCCAAAAAAAAGAAAAAAAAAAGAAAAAAAAAAGAAAA